>CAUYSK010066703.1:0-26005 GCA_963575035.1 Avahi laniger
AGAATTATTTTTATTAAATATTGAATGATACATAAACAAGTTTATAAAATATGTATAAGGCACAGAGAATAGGCACAGATTAAGGAATAAAATACAACTGTTAGCTTTGAAGTGTCCTGGAAATACTTCCCATTTTTCTCCCCTCTACTCAAGAGCATGAGCCTATATTAAACTTTGTATTTATTACCTTTCTCTATTAAAATTTTAATACAAAACTTTAATTTCTCAATATATTTTGTTTAGATTGATTTTTAAACTTTGCGTTAGCAGAAACATACTATATGTATTCCTTTACAATTACTTTTTCTTGCTGAATAATATTTTCCTAAGATTTATGTATGTTGTTGCATGTAGTTAATTCCATCTCCCTGGCCATGGGCAACATTCATCAAACAATGGTCTGATTTGCACTGTGATAAAAAGTTTTACTTTGTTAATATACCACAACTTGTTTATCCACTCTACCCTGATGGTCATTTAAATTATTTTCTACTTTATTTGGATTTTTTCTTTTTCCTATAATACACAATATAATATTGTTATGAATATTCCCCTACATTATATGTCTTATACAGGCATATACATTCCATATCCACCTTATGCTCTGTTAACCTCTTTATTCCTCATTTCTTCACCTATATAATGAGAAAAAAATACTACTTCATAGTGTTGTTATGGATATTTTTTAGAGTAATTTTTAAAATTTAATATTCAATGATAAAATTATACATATTTAGGAGATTAAATGAGATAACATATTTAATATTAAATAAATGTATAAGTATTGATGATGATATTATCTGGATCATATATGCAAGAAGACATGTACTTTGGAGTGGAATTGCTGTATTATAATATATAAGTTCTTTAAACTATACTATGGCCAATTGTGAGTAGTCTTCTACTAGATAACAGAATAATCTATTCTCCCCTCTACCCATAGTAATGTCATTTTAGCTAGAGCAATGATGGTATGTAAGAATTATGCGACTAATTTCTTGTCTATGGAATGTCGCAGCAAATAAATGATATTCTCCATCTTTTGCCCTTAATTTTTTATATATGTTCCTTTTCTATTTTTCCCCCTTGCCACTTATGGGAAATAATCAAAATTAATGCAAATCCCTTGGAGCTGGAGATGAAAGTCACATGTGTAAAGTGTCAGAACTAATTTACCAGCTCTGCTCTAAAATCTGAAACACTTTTCTCTTATATCAGGCACTAATACTGAGGTCTCTCTCAGCAGCTAAGCCTGTAGCCTAACTGATCCAGCTGAAGTTGACAAAAGGAGAACATAATCAGGTGTTTTCAGGTATATATATAGGAGTTTTTCTCGCAGCTAGGAGCTGCATTGCAACTCTGTTTTAGAGTGGCTGAGTAGGACAGTGAAGAAGGAAAATCCTTCTTGTGGGCAAACCACCTACTAATACAGTTGTATGTAAACTTTGCTTAGGAGGAAAGATAGCAGAGACAAACCTCTAAACCAAGTAACTGTCATTAGCTAACAATTTGTTCAAACTTTCTGGAACAAATAAGGAAAAATATTGGAGAATTGGTATAAGGTGATTGGGATTGAGAAGTATATACATGGATCTCTTGGAATGCACTCAAATTGAGATGACAGTTGTGAACCATACGCATGCTCATCAAGACTGCATATTTGCTACACAAGATGATATCAGTTACCAAATGGACAAAGTGACTTATTATGCAAATATCAGGCACCTCATTCCCCAGCCATCCTAGTGCTTACTCAATAATCTCTTAAGTGAAGTGGTTACAGTGTCAGATGGAAGCAATACATGGATTCAGCAACATGAATTTTCTGTCACTGAGGCTGATCTGGCTACTGCCATTGTTGAGAACTCCAAATCTGTTTACAGTAGAGACAAAATTCAGCTTCCATAATAGCATCATCTCCTGGGAGAACCATCAGACTGCTTGGTGAATGACTGATTGCATTGTTCCCCTTCTATCATGGAGGAGGCAGCGATTTATCCTCCCTAGAATAGACACATTGTGGTTATGAACTTGCTTTCTTTGCCTGTCATGCTTATGCTGAAATTACTATGGGGAGACTTACTGAATCCCATATTCACTGAAACAGATACCCTTCCAAGTTCCTCTCACCACAAAAGTTACTGAACAGAGAAAGTAGTGAGGCAATGGGATTCAGTGTTCTTACTATGTATCCTGCCATCTGCAAGCAGCTGAACTGATACAAAAGTGGGAGCCCTTCTGAAACTTCAGGTGTGGTTCCAGCTGGGAAAGTTTATGTTGATTAATTCACATTGTATGCCTGTGTTGAAACATCACATATACTTTATAAATATATACAACTGTTATGTACCCATAATAATTAAAAATAAAAAAATTAAATTATTAATGCATACTAAATTTTATCTGATTCTTTAGAATTCTAATTTTATCTCTTTTTCAACGTCTATTGAGAAATTGAGGTGATTTTTTTCCTTTTATCTTATAATGAGATGCATCACTAATATTTCTTTTTTCTCCTGCTATGAATCCAACTTCATTGTATATTACTTCATTATTTTATAATACATTTTATCTTTATTAAGCATTATTAGTTTTGATTTGCTAATATTGACTTTCTAATTTTCTGCATCCCTGTTCATGAGTGAGAATGGCCTGTAATTTTTCATTGTCATACTTTCTGTTATTAGATGTTTAAAATGAGATAATGTTCCTTGTTTTTCCATTCTTTTGAAGGGTTTATGCAACTTTGAAATGATTTTTTTAAATGATTGGTAGGACTTATATGCAAAAGCCTCTGAGTTTCATGTATTCTTTATCAGCAATGTTCTGTTGATTAAGTTACTTTAGTGGTTCTAAGCCTGAGTCAGAGATAGACAATTCCTCATAATATTCATGCTCCCCTTCTTTTTCGTAATAGAATATTCTGAGTTTTAGGCACATGTCAATCAGCTGGATATTACATTTATCAGCATATATTGCAGATAATGTAGCCTTCTGACTAGATTCTGGTGAGATGTGACTAGAAGCAATATGCACAATTTCTAGGACATGTTAAAAGGAAGCACCTGGCCCTTCACTTATCCTCCCTCTTTTATGTGGACTGGAACATGGATTGGTGGTGATTAATCTTCAGTCATAAGCAACATAGACCAAATTTGACTATCTAGAAAATTTCATGGCTTGAAGTTACATGACACTGCCAATAGCTTTCCAACTCAAGAGTTTTATGTGCAAGAGAAAACGCTTGTTTAAATCACTGTTATTTGGGGCTCAGTTAAAGAAATTAACCTAATGGGCATCACATTAACCTAAAAGGCATCTGAATCACCTGGAGTACTTGTTATGTTACTTGCTGTGTTATTTGCTACTGCTGTATCTTTTTAGTCAATTGAAATCTTCATATCCCCCCCACTTTTTTGGTCATGTATCTTTCTTAAAATATATGCATTTCTTCTCAATATTACTACATCAACATTTTTGTTAATATTTTTTCTTGTCTGTTTTCTTTATCTTTTTTTAAAACCTTAAAACGTCACATAATCTTCTATGATGTATATGTGCCTCATAAATCGTGCATACCCAGAATCAGATACTGTGGTGTTCTTCTTTTTTATTTTTACCAAACCTTTGTCTTTTAAATATATCATTTCTATTATTTACATTTATTACATTTTCTGATATATTTGGCTTTACTTCTACCAACTTATTTTGTGCATTTTATTCATATTGTATTTTTCTGTTTTTTCCTTCTGTCTCTCATTACTTTTTCTCATTTTGCTTTTGTCTCTATTAGGTTGAGAGTTAACACTACATTTTTATTATTTTAGTTGTATTTTAGCTATTTTTAAAATGTATAAATTGAGCAAAATAAAAATTGTCTAAGTACATTTTTCATCCTCTCAAATTTAACTCTATAAAATAGTGATAAAATATTTTTATAAGGTCAATAGTTGATGGATTTACTCACATTTTCATCATATTTACCACTTCTTCTTTACCATTTTTTCTTCCATCTCATTCTTTCCATTTGAGACTATTTTCCTTTTGCGTTAGTATATATCCTTTAAATCAGGGGTCTCCAACCTATGGTGAGTTGTATAATTATTTCATTATATAGTATAATGGAATAATAACAGAAATAAAGTACACAATAAATGTAATGTGTTTGAATCATCTCAAAACCATACCCCACCTCCCCAGCCCATGGAAAAATTGTCTTCCATGAAAATAGTCCCTGGTGTTAAAAAGATTGGGACCACTGCTTTAAAATATCTTTTAATCAGGTTCAATTTGTTCCAAATTCTTAGTCTTCTTTAGTCTGAAAATAGCTTTATGTATCTCACATATATATTATATGTTCATATATATATGTATATATATAAACAAATATTGGAGATTTACCCATTTATATTTCAAGAGTCATCTATTTTTGAAACCTTCTAAGTATAGTTTAATAAATTATTTTAAAATAAATAATTATCACCCAGGTCAAGGAACAGAACTTTGGCAACACCACTGAAGCCACTAGGATATCTTCAGAATCACAACACTCTTACACCACCCCACCCTAGAAGTAACCACTACTTTGGCTTTTATAGAATTCTATTCTATTCCCTGAAAATACTATAATTTGTTTATTATATTGTTAAATTGATAGCTATCTCCTCAATATTACCTCTGTTCCATTCTTTCACTCCTTCCTTTAAATTTAATTAGTCATTTGTTAGACCTATTTTATATGATATTTGTCTCTTAATGTCTCTTTCATAATTTGTTTTTGTGCCACATTTTGAATAATTTATTATAATTCATCTTCCAATTTACTAGTACTATACTTTGCCATGCTCAATCTGCTGTTCCAGAGCAAAAGATCTAATGGTGATAGGGGAGTGGGAAAGAAAGAGAGAAAAGGGGAGAGGGGAAGAGAGAGAGAAAGATTTATCATAAAGGAATTGGCTACTCAATTATTAAAGCTTAGAAGTTCCAATAGCTGCAGTGAGCAAACTGGACCCCTAGAAGAGCTGATAGTATAGTTCTGTTTCAAGTCTGAAAGCTTGAGAACCAATAGTGTAAACTCCAGTCCAAGTCCAAGGCCAAAGGCAGAAGGAAGCCACTGTCTCAGTCAACAGAGATTCAGGCAGAAACAGTGAATTCTCCCTTACTCAGCCTTTTTTTTTTTTTTTTTTTGAGGAGAAGGAAAGAGGAGTGTATTAATTTGCTGGCAAATGAGGAGGATGGAGACTCCTGTATAAAAATGCCATCACATTCTATTCACCTGTTCAAGGGACTAAATTAGACCTACCCACATTGGGGAGGGCTATCTGCTTTACCTAGACTATACATTCACAAGTTAATCTCATCCAGAAACATCATCAAAGACATACCAAGAATAACGTTTAATCAAATGTCTGACATTCCTTGGACAAATCAAGTTGGCACATAAAATTAACTATCACGTGAAGAATTTTTTCTTCAATTGATAGCTTTGTTTTCATATGTATTCTTATTTGTGAATATGAGCTCATCTTTCTTTATATTTAATCTGTGGGAATTCATTGAGTTTTGAAATTGTGATCTTTCATAAAGCATTTGCAATTGTTTCAGTTAGAAACCTGGGAAACTACCAACCTTCAAAGTAAATTCTGAGTTAGAGTTTTTATTGATCATATAGATAGAATTTGTTTAACATGTAAATCTATGTGGAGAATAGCTTGAAATTCCAAATTATCAGGATAGAAGGGATTTTCCTCTAGCAAGTGCCAAGATTTGGGCAAAGCAATCTTTCTGTCTCTCTCAATGATAAGAGGTACATTTTTTTTTGATTTACTTTTATCATTAGGGGTGCATCCTTTCCAATAACAGGGATGTGTGAAATGCCTCTTATCGTAATACCTCTAATTTTTTTTCCTTCCCACAACACAGTGCAAGTTATGAAGACTAAAAATCAAGGACATCTGGTTTATAGTAAATGTATTCAGGGTATAAGCAGAATTTAGTGATTAGCTTTTCCTGAGGTTTCCGCTTTTGCTGAGTTATTAGCTCCTGAAGATTTCTTATTATCTTGCCAGGTCATTGATGTATACAAGTGATACTTTAAAAACTCTTCAGACAGCACATTTATTTTCAACAGGAGGGTTTTTGGGGTATTAGGCCCAATACACTGTCTGAAACAAAATTATTTCAATTATTTTTATTGAAGAATGCATATTGTAAAAATGTATATGATAATAAATCCAGCTTAACATACCATGAAATTTGAAGTATTTGTAAATAACTCAGTGAAGAAATGTGAAGAATATGCTGTATCAACTGTGAAAAGAATCTTATTGCATTGAAAGAACAAATATTTACTACATAGATAGCAATAATTTATCTCTTAATCTTAGAGTTATACAATTGAATATTTATCTGTATCTTAGATTTTTTTCTTCTAATAAAAATCTTAAAAGTTGAGCACCATCAGAAGTAAGTACTGGATATTTATTATAGATGTTCTTTGAATCAAAGCAATCACACATCTGTCCATTAAATGTTTCTGTGTAATTAATTATTATAAAGGACATTTTATGTATTTATAGAAATATTTTATTTCTATACCTTTGCCACTGATTTTGGACTAATTGCTTATTTAGAATTCAGGAATTTGTGAAATATATATTAATTCATTTTTTTTGTAACTTCTACTTTCTAAAAGATCTTGAGAGATGTATCTAAATTTTAAAATTTTTCTATAAATAAAAGGGTATATTGACATTTCCCCCCTAATTTGTTAGATATTCAATAAATTTAATTATATAAAAATATTTTTTTTGTTGAGTAATAAAAATGTTTAAGAAAATTTTTATTCTTGAAAATTTGAATGACAAAATATATTGAATATCATAATTCTGAAGTATAGACAAAGTGATTTTTATCACTATTGATCCTGATAGCACAAAAGTGCGTCATGAAGCAAAGGGTGAAAAAAGGTGGAGAAAACCTAAACTCAAGCTGTAACCTGGAGCCAAGTCTTGCTGAATCCACCTAAGGCCAGCAGACCACCAAATCAATAATTGGAAAAATAAATGTTTGGTTTTGAGATTATGTAAACAATAAATATCTTTTCATTCTTGTCATTGGGACTATGAATATAAATGAAATGTTTTTTCTCCTTATAGAACATGTGTTCTAATAAGGAATGTAGAAGAAAGTAAATTTGATATAGTAAAATACCTTTAATAATAGAGCACACATTACTTTGGAGTTGAATAGATCAAATATTTTTCTGTTGATATTTTTGTTGTTGTTTATTAATATTTGAGCATACCAGAAAAGGCTACAGAGAGAGACAGAGCGAGAGCGAGAGAGAGAGAGAGAGAGAGAGAGAGAGAGAGAGGGGGAGACTGACTTGGTGTTTAAGTTGAATTGCAACAATGTAGACTGGGAAAAAAAGGATGTAGGGCAGATGAAAAAGAATCTGTAAAATCACAGGGCTGTGGAATTGGTTGTGTACCAGCAATAGAAGGCTTATTCTTTCTGGATCTTGGGGAATATATTTTATGAAGGTACATTGTATAGAATACATATAAGTAGGCAAAGGTTAGCACAATAGAGCCTTATTTGCTATTCAATAGATTTTGGATTTAATCATTAGGTAATATGAAACTCATACACAGATTTCATGGGAGGAGAAGGAGCATGACAGGACAGAAGGCATATTCTCCAAATGCTTCACACCAAAAAGAATCAAAATAAAAAGATCAATTGGAGAAGTATAAAAGAAGTAGAAGTGCAAATCTTGGTAAAAATGATTGTGGGAGGTAAATAAAATGAAGACATAGTGTCCAGGATGATTTAGGTAATTTGGCAAACGTCATTGTCAACAATAATGAATTCAAAACTAGGTTTTGGAAAGATAATGAACTCTATTACATACATACTGATTTCAGCTTATCGTTAGGATAACCAAATAGACAATTTCAATAAGCAAATAGATAATTAGGTACGGCCAGGAAAAATGTTTTGGCTGATATACGGATTTAGAAAGCAGTAGGCTACACACAGAAAAAAATCTCTGATCATGGGCAACGTCCTAAGAGAGAATATAACACTGGAAAGAAGAGACACACAGCACTCACAAGTTTGAGAAAAAAAGGAAGATATTTTGAGATAACCAGCTCTTTATGCCACGTTCAGTGAAAAGGGTGGGTTTATTCTTATACATTTTTTGCTTTGTTTTAAAATGGTAGAGAAGTTGTATCATTTATATATTGAAGGGAAATACCTGGGATAGAGAGAAAATTCAAAAGCATGAGAGCAAGGATATAATTCTCTGAGAAGAAGAGAGTAAAGCAGATCTACAGAAGTATAATAGAAAACAGCCTTAAACAAGAGAAAACTTTTGTTTACACTGCCGAAAAGGAGGAAATGATGCTTTAGACATAAATAGTTAGACGAGGGAGGAGTGGGAATTTGGTATCATCAGTTTCTCTCTGAGGTAAAATGTGGGATAATTTACTGAGATAGAACAAGATGTAGTACGATAAGGATATCGGAAGCCTTTGGATTTTAACATTCTCCATCATTATTTAATATATTTTAGCAGCTCATCAGCTAAAGTGAAGAGGAATATCATATATCTTCTATTTTCTTAACATAACCTGATTTTTAGATATGTAGCAAACGGAGTAAACAATATATCAATATGCTAAAGTGACCTGAGTTGCTGTGTGAGAGCAAATGGGAATAAATCATAAAAATGTCAAAGGAAAACACCTTTTGTAATTTTGAATAAAGCTACTCTCATTGTTTGAGTTCTAACTTTATAGTCATGGGAACTGAGGGAGGGAGTGAATGGGGGTGAATAAATATGGTTTTCTGACATACATTCAGTTCAGTTTCAGAGTCAAGTAGGGAATTGATTGGGATGCAAAGAGTGTGTTGCACAGACTCTGCTTGGCTTGAACAAAGGGTATCTACACACAGGAAACTCATCACAGTTACATAGGTGATTGAACTAGTCAGTAAACGCTAACATTCAGCTATTGCAGTAGGCTTATACTAGTTTTGAGGAGTAGATGCTTCGAAAGAATTTTCACCAAAAAACTTTTTTAATTAAATGAAAATCAAAGAATTTTTTTCAGATAGATGATAGTATAATAACTAGTGCTAAAGAAGTCTGAACATCTTCAGTTTTTAAAAGATAACTGTAATCTTCAAAACTCTTCTGTGTATTCAAAAGTCAGTTATGTTAAATAATCATAGCTCAAGAAAGATATATGTGAATTCAGACAATTAACCACAATTCAATTGCATATACTAGCGAAGGTATATAATTTCAAAAACTCCTGACTTTGGAGGGATATCATCTAAGATTATATTAAAATGCATAAATGACTAAAGTTGTAGTTGACATAAAGGATAAAATGTCAAAGAATCATTTTCATAATATATTTAGAGAAAAAGATGGGGAAAGCAAAATTGAAAATTGACAAAAGTACTGGAAAAACATAAATATGTAGGAGAGAAAAAAGTGAGAAAAAGACTTTCAGTTACATGTCAATCTGGCATAATGGAAGGAATATTTGGAATTAGAAAGCCTAAATTCATATCCCATTTCTAGAAAACTGTGACCATAGCTATTTCATCATTTTGCATTTTTATTTATCATTTGCATATAAAAGAAAATAATAATTTTCCTATTTTTCTCCAAGGATAGGTGCTAGGATCATGAGTCAGTAATGAATGGCTGATAAACTTTCAGCATTACTCTGTGTGTTACCTAGGACTTCCCAGTAACTTGCAGTCAAATAAAGTAACATGTTTAATCTGCAACATTTATAGGACCTAAAGGATTGTTGACTTGTATAAGAACAGCAGTCTTATCAACTTAAATAAGATTTCTTACATAATTCTGATTGTGTATAGAAACAATCTGAAAGTATTGATTGGAAAGAACTGTTCTCTCCTGGTTGTTCTACAGTTAGATGCTTCCTTAGACTAGGTTTATGTTTATTAAGGCTGCATTTCAGTCACAATAAATAAATCCTTGAGTAAATTTCTTATGCTCATGGCAGTTTCTTTTAGCACATAACAACTGTTTAATTTTCATATTCTCTACAGGTCTGTCTGTGAACACTACTTCTTATTTGTTTGACTCTGTTACATCTCTGTAAACTGTTATCCTAAAATCTATCCTCTAACCCTCTCTCCCTATCAAGATACTTTACCAATTTATTTGTAGAACATCCAACTAAAATTTGAATGTAGAACATCTAAACACTGACCTACACATATTTTTCTAGAAGAAAGCATGACTCTGGTATAAGGAAATCTTACAGAAATATCAATCCTCAAATAAATATCTGACTACATTATAATTAATAGTACAATGTAAAATTTTGGAAATTAATTGAGGTTTCCTGACAAGCAATTTATATATATATATATAAAACAAAAGAGGAAACAAAAACTCTATAGTTGACATTTTCATTTAATTTTTCTGCCCTTACTTGCAATGTACATATGTATTTGTATATATGTATGTTTTGTATGTATATATTAATATATACTCTTGTTGAGCATATTATTTCTAAACCAGTAGTGCATAAAATGTTTGAATGTTCTTGGACCATACTTGGAAAGAGATTTGATGGCAATTTTAAGAATCAGCTCATGTAACATTTATAACTCAATGAATATTTACCTAATTACACTGAAAGAATCTGTTTTCAGTATAAGTTTACTTTTTACAGCCAGCTTTCAGCAGGATCAGCAGTCTTGTCAGCTTCTCTGCTTGTTCCAAGCTTCTCTGCATGGCCAAGCAGCTAGGTAGGTCATTTGTCACAGAACATAAAGGAAACAATTCACCACTTTTGAAGTGAGGAATCCAAACCTATCAGCCTGTCAGTACTTCTTGCTATAATTCTATCTTTGCATAATCAGGGAGATTAGCTGCCAGCAGATTGCTCATGTGCAAAAGCACAGAAACATCTTGGAGTTAGTTTTCCATGTACATACATAAATTTTTATAAGGGGTATGTGTTCTGATCAACAAAACACATTTAGAGAACAAAATATTCCTTTTTAAAAATAAACAATATCTTTTACTTCTTAATGAAAACAGTGATAGCAAGAGACTATTTATTTTGAAGAACATCTCTTTAGCGAAGGATTTTATTCCAATTTGAGGCCATGTTCTGGATTTTAAAAGAGCTGCCTCCAGCAGATCTCAGTGCAGATATACTACAGAGTTCATTTGACCTCCTAGTCAACCAAACTTGAAAAATACTTAAAATCAGGAATTTACTGCCCTTATCACTGGATGCTTCACTTGAATTTATCTGATAAAACATTTCCCTTTCAAAATGATTTCAATATATTTAAAACCAAATTAAACATTCCTACTTTTAAATAGAATTTTTTTCTGTCATATTTTTAATTGAAAAATATATAACAAAACTAAAGAAAGTCTTTGGAGAAATCTAAAATAAATAACAGTATGATACCATCAATTTTTTAGAAATAATAAACAACTTATGATTACTTTTTAAATCTCAGTGCCAAATGCCATATCTAACCTCTCAGCTATAATTTAGTTTATAAAAATCAATCATATCAATCAAATGAAAAATAGATTCAACATAAAAAACTGCTTGGAATTGTTTAAAATAAAAGCATCAGGCTTTAAAAATATATATTTTCTCAAATAATTCACATTCTTTCTTTTATTGAAGATACTTGTAGTAGAGACTTAATTTGTTTTTAACAAAGAAATTCTCCATGAACTCGATTTCCTCAATACAGTTTTTAAGTCAAAGATTGTTTCTTCTGAAACATATATTGAACAAATAATTCATTTTAAAGTAGGCTATCACCAGGCACTGAATCTGCCCATACCTTGATCTTGGACTTGCCACACTTCGGAACTGTGAGAATTAAGTTTTTGTTATTTGAGCCACTCAGTTTATGGTATTTTGTTATAATAGTCCAAATGGACTAAGACAATATAGTTCCCTACAGGAAGGGAACCCCATACTATGGGGGTCCACAGTGGGAAGCAGTGGGGTTGATCAAGCGGCCTCTGGGGCATAGTTGTTGGGGTACTTGGCCCAGGGTGATAAGAACAGGTGAATATTGGCCTGGAGTGTGAAAGCCTAACAATGGAGGTAGTGTGGATTGGTTGGGTTAAATTTGAAAAATGCATTCCTGGGTGGGTTGTTTACAATCTCTAAGAACTGGCTAATTCTGAGAGGAGCCATCCCTCCAAGGTCAACAAGGCCCCAAGATGTCAAAGCATCACAATACAGAAAATAAAAGAAATGGTTAATACTGTACTGGCAATATAAGAGGTAGATTAAATAATTATCTTTACCTGTGATAGGAGAACAAACATTTTTAATTCAGTAACATCACAGTTAGGAATTAGGCATAGCTTCCATTAAATCTGTGATGAAAAAATATATTGTCAACCTCAATTCAAGTTGTGGAAAAACTGAGAACAGACTAGTGCCTAGGTCTTTTCACTTTATTTAAAAAGAAAATCATATTGAAGTGTTTATAGGCAGTGTTGTTCACATGTGTTTTGAGTTTGGGTAATTGTAAATGTGAAATGAGTGTCAGAAAAAGCCTTGCAGTCTTTGTACTTTTAAATGCTTGTGGATTTTGCTGTCATTTAAGGTCAGGTAAACAGAAAAAATTCACAGCTTTGAAATTGCCAAGCTATTCATCAAGGAAATGATGTTGCGGCTCAATTTTTTGGCTGGAATAGGAGGTAGAGTAGGCCATTTAAAAGCCCTACATTGCAAAATTCCAGGTCTCATTCTTTCTCCTTGCCTAGTCACAGCTATCTAAAGGTTTTCCTGATTGCTGGAAGGAGGAAGTCTAACTAATTTACAGAATGGAGAATTAATAAAGTGTTAAGAAGAAGGAGGATATTCCATACAAATGTATTTAAGGCTGGCTTGTTAAGCTCAATGGACCATTACTTTCTTTATGATTTGTATAGAAAAATACATTCCACATATTATCCAGGATACTATAAAATAAAACTTAGAAAACTCTGGTGTTTTAGAAGCCATTCATTTATGTAGTCATTCACTCTTTTATTCAACGAATATTCATTGATTACCTGCTGTGAGCCAGGTACTATTTTATTTGTTGGGAATTTAACACTGAGGATGACAAACAGGAACCCTATTGGGACGGAATTTATAATCTCATGAAAGTAGATGGAAATACATAAGTAAAGAAACAAGCAAAATATCACTTTCAGGCTAGTGATAAAAGCTATGAAGGAAGTAAACAGCATGATAAACACTGTAGAGAGTAACTGAAGGAAGAGATGGATCTAAACAAAGTGGAAAGGTAAAGCGTTTCAGAGGAGGTAACATTTGCACCGGGCCTTGAAGTAGGAGATCTTACGGCCTTATGAATCCTTAGACCAGACACCAAATTATTATATTGAAGAGGGAGGCAGGAGCCTTGGTTAGAAAAGAGTATTTTGAGTACAATGTGATCCTATTGAATGGTTTTAAGCAGGAAGTGACACAATCTGACCTTTTGACAAATTAAGAAATAGTGTTTTACTAGGCTGTTACTCAAGGTATCATTATGACTATTTTTCTAAATAGTTTTAATTAAACATAATATTATGCTTATATGCAATTATTGAGCTAGGGCCGATAGATATAATACAATTTTTATTTGAATTTTTCTTTTCTTGAATGTACAAAGGAGTGAAATTTGGCTTCCCTCGACTCTTCTAGTTTCTTGGCTAGGTTATGAATTAAATTGACATAAGACAGATGAAGGAGAAAAATCACATTTAATTATATACATATGCATGAATGCCCGCAAAATATGAGACTCAAAGAAAGGTTAGATGATGAAGCTGATACAGTATCCATCCCAAGCTAGGGAAACGAATAGTGGCTTGGGACTTCTGGGGGTGGTGGCAGTGATACAAGTTAAGGGAGGATGAGGGGAGGAAACGTATCGTGACTTAAGGTTGTCTTGTTATGCAGATAGAAAGAAAGTCTCTTAGATAATAAAAAGGTAATAAAAGTTGTCCTGGAGCAGCCCTCAGAGGAATAGGTGATGGTCTGGTCTGCTGTCAGCCTCTAGTCTCCTCTCCTGTAATGGAGAGTCAATCTTCTCAGGTCGATAAGATTTCCCTGAAGGGAATTCATGAAAATTGAGTTCCATTTGGAGGCTGTTTCTCTGTGGATTCCCTTGACTCTGGCCTTACTATGTTGGCTTAGCCTGTAAATTAACTTCTACTGTGGTCACAAGATGGCAGCCAGTAGCCCTAGAGGCAACAAGCCTTCTTTGTTCACACCTACTAGGAGAAGAAGAAAAATCTATCTCTTAAATATGAAAGAAAAAGGTTGTTCTAATATATGATTGCCTCACCTATGGATAGATAATAGTTATTAGGTCATGTATAATTTGCTAATGTTTGGAATCCTGGAATAATTCCAAGAAAGAGTAGTGGGATTTTAATAACTGGTTTAGTTTAATTTAACAGATGCTACAGTATGGAGCTAGGCATGTTGTGAGATTTCCTTGCATGGGGAAGAGTTGAATTCCTCCCAATTTTAATGCCCTCTCCCCTCAAAAATCAGTGTCCTAAAAGAAAAAAAATGGGAGATAAGTTTTGATTGAGCAACAAAATGTTTTTGATACTTAGTTATAGGGAATAGTTTTAAGCTAGACATAAATTCAAAAGACATGGATTATATGCCTAAATATGTACAAGGCATGGCAAAGGCTGAACAGAGTATAAAAATAAATGAAGTAAAGTCTACTAGAAAAGTATAGATTTTTAAAATGATAGAAATTGACAACTGAAAATGCTAGAAATACATCTGTGATTTATCTCCCATTGGGCCACTGTGGCCAAATGTGACTGAAGATATGGGAAAATTTGCACCTTAGAAAAACTATATCATTTTTCTTCCATAAATATTATTTTGTACATATTGGTAGGAATTTGGGAGTTTTATTCCTTTTTCTTTAGCGATATATATGGAATATTGCATGAAAAATATGAACTTTAGAGTCAAATAATATAGGTTCAAAAATTGATTCTACCTACCACTTAATAATAGCTCTGCCACTGTGGTTGAGTAATCTAATCTCTCAGACTCCTCTGAGATAAATGTTTATAAAATATCTACCTATAATATAAACACAACATATTATTGGTGTTATGGATTATCTTATAATTCTGGAATTCTTCTACAGTTTTGACATACTGTGGAACATTTCTTCCACCTGTTTCTGAGACACTTGGATATTTAAGGATGATAGAACTGCTTTTATAGATGCATCATCAATAAGTGATTCTGAAGACATGACTGTATTAAAATATACCTTCCTATTCATATATTTTCTGTTTCCTCATAAATACATTAGGTTATGTGTTTGGTTCACTGATGATTCTGCAAAGGCCTGGAACACTTTCGAATAGGTTCATTACTGAAAACAGATGGTTCAATTTGTTTGCTGCTGTCTTATAGGGTTGTTGTCACCACTTTTAAGTGTCTTTGGGCTTTCTAGTGCTAATGCTATTTGTTAATTACAATTGTTTTTTAGACATTTTCTAGTTCTAACATGTTTTCTTCTTTTTTTTTTTTGATGATGAGAGTTAATTTTGTTCTGTTAATTACACTTCAAGGCCTCAGGCTCTTATGGCACACAAGGCTCCTAATGTTAATAATGAATAGCTTTATATATTCTTAATCATTGAAATTCTTAAGACAACACATTTAAACAGGACATTGTTTAAAGGTTTTTATTAATATTTAACTGCTAACATTTTTTACAGTAACTTCCTGAGTCTTGTTAGAATTGGGATTTGCTAAAAGCAATTCCACTGTGCCAGCATAGCAGTAAGCTCAGCTAATCATTAGCATCAAGAATATTTTTAAATTATCCGTTGTAGAATTTATTCTTGTTTTGTTTGTTTTAATGAATCATTCTCAATGTCTTTTCTAATGCTGATTTTTCCTGCTGTACAATCTGAGAATTGATATTTTGACTAAAGCTTATTTTCCCTTGCTCACTAAGGTGGTTAAGGAAACATGCTCTAGAAATTTAAACTTTTCCATGATTTCCAGAGGTATCTGCTGTTGGAAATCACAATTATGGGAAAGCAATATAGGTAGCCTCTATCTATGAATAAAAGAAATAAACTAATAATTTGGGATTTCAGTTTATTTCAAGTAGATTACCTGTTTCTTACCTTTAAAATAATTCAACCAATAATTACTATGATTATTATTAAAATTTGCCTTGATATCTTACTTATTCATTCACTCAGCAGACATTCATTGAGTTTTTGGTGATATACAAAACAGAGTATTAGGTATTATAGATAAAATAATGAGCAAAATATACATTATCTTTACATGGAGCTATAGGCTAGTGAGGGAATGTCAAAATATAGAAGAACAAGTTTCTATGAGTTCAATAGTAAATAAATTGATCTGATTCACTGCTTGATGTGACGATTGAGCTAATGGAGGAATAGGGATTAGTTTGAGAGGGAAGTAAAGAGTCTTCCAGTAAAGAGAGATGGTTTATAGAAAGGGCCTTTGATGTAAGGGGCATGAGGAACTAAAGACAATTTGTGGAGGAAAGGGTATGGGCATAAGAAACATGGTAGAAATAGACCGTAGGGTGGGAGCCAGGCCATGGGTAATGTGATTCACGTTAGGACGCCTTGTATCTATCATGAAAGAAATGACAGGACACTAAAGAGTTCCATAAGAGAAGGTAACATAACCAGATTCACATTTTGAAGTGGTCACTCTAGTTGTTTCTCAAAAATAGATATTCATCTGAATCTAAATGTTATTTTTTCTCTTATTTTATGTTTTCTGTTGTTTCATTTATCTAAGACATATAAATCATATAAATATATGTGTTTTCTTCATTGATTCTTTTTTTTTAACGGATTACACTGATTTGCCATTTGATTGAAGGCCCTACTTTCAGCAGTTGAAGGTCACATATTTTAATATTTTGATTTTGAGATAATGAAGCTTGATTTAGTCACAAAGAACCACATGTACTTTCCTAGGGATAAAACTGGCTCTACATGATGTTGCTTTGACATTTGATTATCTGCCATTTTTCCCCCTTTGGCTGTTACTGATATTTGAAACATTTTACAAATTTTCTCTTTATAATAACATCCTGTGTATCAGCTAGTTTCAATGCTGAGATTTTTGTATGCAACTCTTACTGAAATCAATGTCAGTTCTGGGAGCCACTCCAAGAGCCGACTTGGCTCAGAGTCTACAGTGGTCTGTAGAGGTGACTTCATTTACTCTTTCAGTTTGATAGACAAAGACTATTCTTAGAATGCATTTACTGAAAATATTAATATGACTGAGATTTAATGAAAATAATACTATGTTATTTTCATGTCCACCATCTATGGGATGCTAAATAGATTAAAGAGGTTCATTCTTATCTATTTACCCACACCTAAATTTTTCCATTCAAATGTGTATAATGAAATATTTCAGAAAAGGGGTTTAGAATGCCTTATTTGAGATTTTTCCATTTGCCGAGGTTTCACCACCAAAGTCCATGTCAATAAGGCCTTTATTTTTGGAAGCTGATTGAAGAACTCATCTTTTTTTTATTTTTATACCTGCTTTTATCAATAAATACACTGAGAAGCACATATTTACTTGCCAGACTGTGTCTTTTATGAGACTGTTTCTTTTTCTTTTGTTACTGTAAATATATTTTTTTCCTTTATCTTCGTGTCCCCAGCCTTCAATACACTTCAATAAGCCCTCAGTGAGTGCTTGTTGAATGCATAGAGGGAGTTCAGGATGTTAATGAATGGGAAAGTTCATAGTGTTCTTGCATAAAGAAGCATGCCCATATTAAAAAAGAAAAAAATATTACCATGAGTAGATATCATTTATTGTTGAACAATGAATATAGTAAATACACAAGTAGATAGATAGGTAGATGGTATATGGACTGTAAGATATAAGGAACACTTGAAAAATGTGAAAAAAAAAACCCTTCCTATATGTGTTTGAGTAAAGAAAATAATATCACACCTAGGAAATTCATATGTTTTCCATCTTGTAATCATTATAAAGAAATAAGCTTAAAAATGAGGATTCTTTAACAACAAATAGTCAATAGCATTAAAATAGGATTCCCTAATTTGATTTTCTGGCAATATGACTTTGACTGACTACATATTACACAAACATGTTTTCACAGCTAGCCACTTTAATAAAAACCAGACTGATCAACAAAAAAAATCTCTGAACTTACACACTGTTAAATACATAATTAAATTTGGGAATAGAAAAACAAGAAAAGTAATTTGAAATCTCTCTGGTCTTAAAAATGACCAGTTTCGCAAAACTCTATGTCACACGCTTTCTAGTCATCTTCTTGCATCATTTCTTAGACAAATGTTTCAAAAGAATTATCTTGTGTTAGCTCTTCCCATTTTCTCCAATGTCACTCTTTTTCCAAACTGCGGAGTGGTAAGCAAAATATCAGATCACTAATCTATTTTGTTGTGTGGAGGACATTTGCCTAGGCAGCGCACTTGGTTTCGAGGTTTGTGTTCATTTAAGTGCAGTCGAGGGGGCAGCCAGGTGGAGTGGGTGGAAACCTTTCTAGGCGAGAAGATCTTCTTTTACATTAAGCTGAAACCTTTTCCACATAAAGCTGGCATTACAAAAAGTCGCACCCCTGAGGGTAAAGGTGGAACAAAACCTATACCACACCACTGGGAAATGGAAAGAAAGCTGCTTTGGGGATGAAAAGAATAATGAAAGAAAGAATAAAAGAGAAACACTACCCATTCTTATAAATATTAGGTTACAGTTAGGCCTTCACATGGACTTAAACACCTGTATGCAATGACTATTTGGTTGAGAAACCCTTATGCTGTAAAATTGATTTGAAATTGATTAGACATTTTGATAGTGAAAGCAAAATAAGTACATTTTGTGCTATGATCTGATTCATATTCACATATGCACACACACATATACACGTATAACTGGCACAAAAGTTACAAGAGATAATAGTTGTTCCTATGTTATATTCTCTAATATTTTCTGTTTTATTATATTTCATATGAAAATATTGGCTGAGACTCATACAACTGATTTCTTAACCCAATAATGGGTCATGTTGTACAGTTAAAAAACAGTGATCTACAGGAAGCATATAGAAATGATAGTCTGTATCATCTTAGTCTTTCTTCCCACGTAATGGTTATGGTTATTTCTAGAAAAGCAATCCCTTTGCTTTGCTTTAAGCAAAACTGCATAATCACTTGTGTTTTCCTTGTACCTGGTATGAATCACTTTCCTTATACAAGATATGACATTATTTGAACTGTGTACAAGTTTACTTATATCTATTTGTGCCATTTTGTCACAGAGAATCAATAAATAAACTCCTAATGTTTAAAAAACAACAAAAAATTACTTACAATTAAATATGGTACATTTTCTGGGAAAATAACTGCAGAGGACATTATTGGTATGAGCCGCAAATTTCAAATACAGAATGTGAATTACGTAACAGTAGTGTATCCAACTTAGATTTCCTAATTTTGACATCAGTATAGTGGATATATAAGAGAATGCTTTTTTTTCCCCCTTGGAAAATACATATTGAAGTATTTTGAGGTAAAAGTGTCTGCAATTTCCTTTCAAGTGGCAAATGATTCAGGAAAAAATGTGTATGAGGATGTGTGCATGTAGAGAAAGAGAAACAAAAAATAATCAAAATAAGGCAAAAGGTTAACATTTTGAATCTGGTTAAAGAGTATAGTGGAGTTCTTCATACTGTTCATGCAACTTTAATGTAGTTTTGAAATAATATAAAAATAAGGTAAATAAAAAAGAAATACATTTCCGTATAGCCTGTAGTTCATGGAAGAAATCACAATAGAAATTAAAAAGTGATAATAAAAACAGTGCTTGTGGAATGTAGTTTGAAAAAACATAGTGGGAGAGTTTCAGCTTTGAATGCATAGCCTTAAACATTCCTCTCAAGAGTTTAAAGAGAAGAACCCTGATCTTCCCCCAAAGGCACACAATTGAAGGAATGAAACAGTAAAGAACAGGAATTAATGAAAAAGAACAAAAATAATATAGAGAATCAACAAAGTCAAAATTTGATTCTTTGGAAAATCAAACAAAATAGAAACCTCTGTCAAAATTCTTCTAGTAAAGAAAAGAAGACAAAAATAATCAAATCAGAAATAAAAAGAAAGAGATTTCAGTAGAGATGTCACAGACATATACAGATTCAGAGAACATCAGGAACAACTCGATGGTAAAATCTTAAATATTTATATGAATTGAATAAATTCATAGAAATCTATAATTTACAAAATCTGAATGGAAAAGAAAAATATAATTTAAAAAAGCATATACTCATTCAAAAAATGAATGAATGGATTAAAATATTGAGGCAATGCAAATTCCAGGTCAGATGGATTCCATGAAAAATTTTACAAAGTATTAAAGGAATATTTCTAAGCTTTCCAAACTTGTGTGTAGAGGGTTGAAGGAAAAATAATCCTCTATTTTAGGAGGGTGGCAAAAATTTCATTTCAAAATCTGACAAGTCTATAGCAATGGAAAAATCAGAGGTCAAACACATTTATGAACTAGAGGTATAGCGCCTAAATAAAATATTAGAGGAATAAATCAGCTATATATTAAAGTACCCTATGCATGGAAAAATTGATTCATCCAGGAAATGCAAGAAAACTTCCTCAATAAGAAAAATATCTACCAATTACCTACAGCATTGAAAACTTGAAATCTTTCCTTTTGAGATCAGGAACTGTTATAGAAAAATTGTCTACTACCACCACTTTTATTTAACAGTGTGCTAAAGGTTTTTGCCTGGGCACTAGAGTAAGAAAAAAAATAATTGAAAGAAATACACTGCCATAGTTCATATTGACATGATTATCTATACAGAAAATTCAAGGTAAATAGTACATCTCATATAAAAGCTTAGCAAGGTTGCTAAAATCAAATGTCCAATAATCCATTGTGCTTCTAAATGTAATAAAAATTAATAGCTGATATGCAAGAAATTATATGAGAAAAAATTATAATTTTATTGAAAGACATTAAAAATCCAAAAAAAATTGATGGAGAAATACATCATAATCTTGGTTAGAAAACTCAAATTTGTTTAGAGATCAGATATTTTCAATTTGAATTATAGATTAAATGCAATCTAAATACAGATGTTGACAGTTTTATATGTATATATGTGTGTGTATGTGGAGAGGGTGAGTCTTTGTATTAAAGATGATTCTAAAATATGTAAACTGCAAATGACAGATATGAATCTAGGTATTCTTGAAGAAGAAAACAAAGAAAAGTAAGAGGATATGCTCTACCACATATCAAGATTTACCCAAAAGCTATAGTAATGAGGAGAGTGTGCTATTGATGTAGGGGTACACAATAGAACAGAGAATTTAGAAACAGAAATACACCTATCTGGACAAGTGATATATATCAGAGATGGCAAGACAGAGTGGGAAAGGTTCTATTTTTTTCAATAAGTATATTGGACCAATTTTCTATTCACTGAAAATATAAAATATCACTTCTATCCTGCACCATTCATTAAAATATATACTTGGATTATTCAAGTCCTTAATATGAAAGTTGAAGCAGTGAAGTTGTTAAAAGTTAATATATCAGAATGTATTAATGACGTCTCAGAAAGAATTTTCTTAAAACATATAAACACAAGCCATAAAGTCAAAGATAGGTAAATTTGATTACATTATAATTAAAACTGTGTGTGTAAGTAAAGACATTGCAAATAGTCTGAAAAGATTAAGACACAAAGTAGACTAAATCATTTGTGACATATGGCTTACAATTAATATTCACGATATATAAAGAATTATTATAAATTAATAAAATATCAAATAACCTAATAAAGAGTACAAAAAGTCCTAGATAATCAATTCATACAAAAAGCTTAAATAGGCTATTCACTTACAAAAAGCAATCAGGAAAATGCAAATGAAGATCACAGTAAAATAAAAAACATAATATACAGATAAAATTGGCAAAAAAATCAGAAGTCTAATAATTTTAGGTATTGGCAAGGTTATATAAAATAGAAATAACTATATTCTGCTATAGGAAATTTTTGATACTGTCAATAATATTTGTATTATATTTTCTAAATATTTATTGTTATTATATACTGCTATGATATGAATGCTTGTGTATTCCCAAAATTTATATGTTAAAATCTTAACCCCTGGGGTGAAGGTATTAGGAAGTGGGGTCTTTGGGGAGTAATTAGGTCTGAAGGTGAAGCCTTCACGAGCGCAATTAGTGCCACTATAAAAGAGTCCCTAAAGAGATTCCTCTCCTTTTCCACTATGTTAGGATACAGAGAGAAAACTGCCATCTATGAACCAGGAAGCAGGCTCTCACCAGACAAATCTGGCACCTTGATCTTGGACCTCCTAGCCTCCAGAAATATGAGATACAAAATTCTATTG
The DNA here is from genome assembly GCA_963575035.1 of Avahi laniger. Classification (NCBI taxonomy): domain Eukaryota; kingdom Metazoa; phylum Chordata; class Mammalia; order Primates; family Indriidae; genus Avahi; species Avahi laniger. Next base: position 22,541 of record CAUYSK010066703.1, read on the forward strand.
TTTATAAGGCAATATGGTATTTTTTTATAGCAGCCCAAATGGACTAAGACATACACAAGGGAAATAAGGAGCAATGTTGTCTCATGAGAGGCATCAGCAGAAGAGTAGACAGGTATAGAATATTTGCGCAGAAGAACGGAAGACTGAGTGGAATGGGGAAGTGTGTGGTTAGAGAAAGTGATTTTACTATAAGACTAATCAGTATGGGGATGAGATTTTGCTCATATTTTTAGCCGTATGAATGGAGGCATAGATAGACTGGGAACTAACGAGGTTGTGATTTAGACAAGTGAGTTCAAGAAAGCCATAGTGGAGCAAGAGAAGAGAGCATGTATGGATGAGAGTGGTTATCATGTTGGACCAGAGACTTATACTTGGTAGGAGGAAAGTGAGAACATGTTGCAATGTGGTGGAGGGCGTGAGGGAGAGTGAAAAGGTGGCAGGATGAATGGATTATAGATACTGGTGGTGTCAGAGATTGTTGCACATGGGAAGCTGGAAACAGAAAAGAGATGGTAGGGAAGTGGAATGTATGAAATTGAGACCAAAGAGTGATTGCCTCTATAGTTAATGATTAAACATTCTCAAAGTACAACGATGAGAATTAGACAGGGTGGATGACAAGATTATATGAAAGGAATAGGTAAGGAAAAAAATTCCAGGGTACTGAAAGTATTATTTGCCTGAATAAATCACTGAGAAACACAATAGGAATAAATTTGAGAGTGTGTGGCTATGAGTAAAGGCTAATTTTTTTTTTTAAGGTGGAGTATTCCAGAAGGCAGGAAACAACAGCTATAGAAAATAATATTAAGCTGAAGAGTCTGATGAGTTTAAAGGCTCCAATGGAAAAAGTTGCCACAGCTGAGAACCAGATTTCTATTATAATAAGAAATTGTAGGGAATGTTTCCATAGAAGATTGAGGCTGGCAGACATTTGCTTTAAAGAAGATGGTACAAAATTAGAAATGGGCTATGGCTTAGACAACTCATATCTTATATAAATTATATCTTCTCAAAAATGTGATTGGCTATGTTAACATAACAAAGGTTAAAATGAATTTGACCTGACTTTTTACCATTATACGGTACAAAATTTATAAAATTCATATTTTATAATAATTGTTCATGTGGCTGAATAAAGTTTATTTTGCTCGAACACCAATTAGAAAGATATTGGAGGGATTTTAGTATTCATGAACATAGATTCTCAGATGACTTAAAAACCTATTTAAGCCTGATGAGACAGTAAGATTAATTAAGGAATCATTCTAAGCTTATGCTACACACCTATGGTAAATTATGCAATGCAATGTTTTCTCAGAGGAAGGTGTAAGAAGAAAAATTTGTACCTCACTAAAGGAAAAGGATTATTCTTTTTCTAGGTAATTTTAAAGTTTAATTATGTTAAACAAAATATAGTTTATTTAAATATAAATATATAAAGGATTTCTATAAATAATAAAAATTGTCTCAATTTATGAGTTTTCTAATTTTCAGTGAACTGTTTAAACATCAGATTTCCTTCAATAAAAGAATTAATTTATTTCTGAATTTCATATAGTGGATATATTCTAAGATTAAACTTTTTGTTCAGTGTTTAAAGTTGTTTCTTTGTGTTATTTCAATAATCAATTAAATTATTTATTTAGAATATTAACTGTCATAATGTAAGGAGACCTAGGATCATGTATCTATAAGTAAAATTTAAAATATAAACATTCTTGCTGAACACTTGCAATTCGATCAGGAAGAATATCGTTATGCCAACAAGAATGAAGAAAAGAACAATTATTATTTTGTGGCATAATGAACAGAAAGAATTCAGAAAGAGAGAGAGATCTGTATTTCATGGTGTAAATTAATTTAATCTGGACACTGACGAACACTAAAGAACAGATCAAATTTAGATAAGTGTTATGGGGTAAGATTATTTATGTTGGAAAATAATATGCAAACATGGTTATGATACCTATGTTTGGCAAAAACTAAACACATCAGTTTGTCATAATCAAAGAATTCATACTGAGGAGCAATGAGACACAATGCAAGATAGAAAAAATATGGTCAGGTCATTGGACAGCCTTAATGCTAAGCAAAAGTAAATTAGTTTGGTACAATAAGTACTATACTGTCACTGAAGCATTGGGATAGTATTAGAATAATCCCATTATTCTACTTAGTAAAATGGAGTTAATTATATAATGGATTTTAATTATATAATTATATTGTAGAATATGTAGACATATATTCAAAAATTCGAAAATTTTCCTGTTGTCTTAAGTCAGGGTACAAAGTGTATTACTTAAAATAATTACAGTAATGGTAACAAAATAATAGTAATCACTTACTGAATGCTTACAGAATTTCAGACATTGTGCTAGGGCTATTTATATATTAACCTGTTTATTCCCAGAAAAATCCTTTTCACAAATGAGAATATAGCTGTAAATCCCACAGTCTTTATTTCTACTCTCTAGTACAACTATATGAGTTTTATAATAATCCTGATACTTTATAAAATAGAAAAAAAATCTAAATATCTATTTTCAATATTTTCTTTCCATAATTTGAATTTATTTGAAAATAATTTTTTTTTACTCATTGTTAAAAGGTCATTTTTATTCTGAAGACATCTGTATCTTAACTGTGTTTATTCACTCAAAAAATATCGGTTAGGAATCACATGACAGAGAGCCACCTATTATTAATAAAACATGCCAAGAATTTTGAATAATTGCTTTCTTCCTTCTTTTTTTGGTAAAAGTAAAATTAAACATTTACCTTAAAGATGAATACAGCCTTTTATTTTCCTTACCATAAGATAACCATAAAAACTCTGTGTGGTACAAAAAATATCACTCACTGTTTCATTGTGATACATTTTAAAGTTTCTAACATATTTCGAGGTCTTCATTATACAAATTCACTCACATCAAAAATAACCAGTATCATGTTCTTCAACTACCTTCAATATCTTTTTTTCTTTTGAAGAAGCATTCTTAGAATTATTTATTTATTTATACTGATACAAAATAGTTGTACATATTTTGGGGGTATGTGTAATATTTTGTTTTTTTTTTTTTGAGACAGAGTCTCACTCTCTTGCCTGGAGCGAGTGCCGTGGCGTCAGCCTCGCTCACAGCAACCTCAAACTCCTGGACTCAAGCAATCCTACTGTCTCAGCCTCCCAAGTAGCTGGGACTACAGGCATGAGCCACCTTGCCCGGCTAATTTTTTCTATATATATTTTTAGCTGTCCAATTAATTTCTTTCTATTTTTTGGTAGAGATGGGGTCTCGCTCTTGCTCAGGCTGGTCTTGACCTCCTGAGCTCAAACAATCCGCCCACCTCGGCCTCCCAGAGTGCTAGGATTACAGGCGTGAGCCACCGCGCCCGGCCGTGACAAAAGCTTCTTAAAAAAAAAACCATGAAAGAGTAACTTAGTGTTCTTCTCTAAAGGGA
>CAUYSK010066704.1:0-53941 GCA_963575035.1 Avahi laniger
CCAATTAATTTCTTTCTATTTTTAGTAGAGACGGGGTCTCGCTCTTGCTCAGGCTGGTCTCGAACTCCTGAGCTCAAACAATCTGCCCGCCTCGGCCTCCCAGAGTGCTAGGATTACAGGCGTGAGCCACCGCGCCCGGCCTATTCCCATAATTTTTTAATTAATTTTGTATTTTGGGCATCTTGATATATACTTTCTGCTTCTATATTTCCATTTTATTCTGGTATGTGCTATATATTAATATATTATTTACTTTACACTTTCCTCTTTGTAAATATCCTATTTTTCATTCTACTAATATATGCCTTAAAGAAATAAAAACCCCACCTCATAAAGCCCATCATTTTTGAAATATCAAAATTAAGAAAACATAAGCATTTATGAACCTAAATTTTGAACACTGAACTATTTCAGATTTTAAAAGTTTAATGTGTGATTATAAACACCACAATGCAGTTTTAAAAGATAGACTACGTATCTCTTTATAAAATATTTTTCTTCTTTTTCTATTAAAATTTGCAGGATTGACAGTGATTATTTAGATCTTTAGATTATTAACAGGTTTTAATGGTTCCTCATAATCCTTTGTGGCTACAACTTCTTCCTTCTGGATTCTTAATTGCATTTCATTTCTGTGCACTGGGGGCCTGCTGCAGGAACTTTATTCATAAAGGTATCAGGAGATACAGAAATCTCTCGTATCTGAGGATTCTGTATCTGAGGATGCCTTGTGTTGTCTTTTACAAGAAGCTACATATGTATGAATTCTTGGGTCAGACTGTTTTCTTTCTACATTCTGGAGATGCTAATCCATTGCCTTAGTATCTAATGCCTGATATGACATTGGCATGTTTTACCAAGCTTATTTAAAATCAGAGTTGCTGAGAATAAGTCTGAAGTTGACTTGTGATCGTTTGAAGGAGAAGCAATTACATCCAATTCTCTCAGCCTCACCAGTTCTCGGGCCCTGCCCCAGGTGCTGCCATGATAGTAGGCTTTGTCCACGTGGGCTCCAGCCGACTTCCTATGGACACAGCTGACAGTGCCTTGCCCTGTGTGGAGCCACAGATATCTCATCTTTTGACCCACGGCTTCTCTGCTGATACTAAGGCACTAGACGTACCAGGACTTGCTCAGTATTAGGTATGTGCAACCCAGAAATGCGTGGAAGCTTATATCACCAGGGGCATGTCTTACATCAATGAGAGTTGGGAGGTAGTAGGTAAAATCTTTGCCCTTCCTCCTTAGGACAGACTGTCCTGAGCTGCGATAGTTCAACAGGCCTCCTGGAAGATGGTCCTGTGAAATTTTGAGAAATCAACTATGCTTGATACCAAGGATACCTTACATATTTGCTCTTTCTTGGCCTCTTCCTCTTCTCAACTTCTGTTTTGCTGGGGTTGCACACCCCACCAAAATAGCAGCACCTAATCTTGGCCTCAGGCTTTGTCTTCAGGGAAACCCAGACTCAAACAATAGGTAACTTGCAGTTTTTGTTTAAGTACTTCTAGAATTCTTTCTTTGTTTTTGGAATTTAGAAAATTTACTAAAACGAGGTAGGTATAGACTTCTTTTCAAAACTGCTGCATGAATCATTGTGAAAATTCTCTACTTTCGCCTTCGAGTTAAAAAAATTAGAATAGTTTCTTCTAGTATTATATCTGCTTGTACTGCTTTACTGTCTATTTCAGCAAGCTTATTAATTTTTGGTTAAATCCTATTCTGTCATCCACATCTGCTATCTTATCCTTCCTCTCTGTGTATGTAGAAAGTGTAGTATAAGTTTTTTTCTTTACCTCATTAAGTTTTATCCACTGCTGATCTGCTACTTTTTGCCTCAAAAGTAGTTCTTGTTTAGGCTTTACTTTTCCCATGCATTATGTATTTTTTGAATAGTTCTCTTTTTACTGTGGCTTCCTCTTTTCTTCATAGAGATTATGTACTTTTGTATTTTATTAGTAACATGAAACACCTGTTACAGTCTTTTCTTCTTCTTTCCTGTGAAATGTGTGCTTTATGGAGCAATCAGTCTCTCAGAGTCCCCTGGCCTTTCTTCTCGTATCTGTTCGTGCTTTGGAATATTTTCATATGTCTTATTTCCCTTTACTTCTCTATCTGAAGAGAGGGCTGTGAAGCCCAATTTTGAAGGATAGACAAGACACAGGAATTGCCCAGTGGGGCACAGCCTCACCTTGGTAAGATACAAAGGGTGCTATCCAAGGCTTGATTAAAGGACTGGAGATGATGCGTGGCAGGTGCTGAGCTGGCAACCTGGACGTGGTGGCAGTGCTGTGAGAAGTGGCTGGGGCTGTGGGACTTCATTTAATGCAAACTGCTGCCAAGTCTCAGTGGCACAGATACCAACAGGGTCCTGGGAGAAAAGGCTTACTGTTACGCCCTTGATCAACAAATAGCAGTTTCCTGAGCAAACTGAGTCCATGAGCAAACCGGACCAGCTGGGAGCGGGCAGAGACAAATGCATGGGTAGAGGGAAGTCAGTATATACGCGCTTTCCTGTGGAAACAGAGCTGTCTCAGGGAAGTGCAGGATGTAAGACACACTCCAGAGCCTGATGCACCAAAATGGAACAAGCACAGATGCTGGCTGCCTGCAGGATCCAGGGTGATCATTTAATTTTGTGTTGGAATCCAGAGTGCTGTAATTTCTAAGGCTTTATGTTATTGCATGGAAAATTTTTCTTGTTTTATGGCATTTTCTTTGTTCATGTAGGTGATTTTGGTGGGGAGGTTTAAAAAAACATTTTATATATAGTCCATCTGAAGCATAACTTGAAGTACTTTAAGTTTCCACTGATGTACATAGAAATATGATTTACCAATAACCAAACAATATCATTTCATTATCACAGACAAATGACGCTGTTAAAAGATAAAAATAACCCTTCAAGCATTTTAGTTTGCAAATTAAAAAAATTTCCCAGGAGCTAAAGGGACAGTTTTTATTCACAATTAGTAGAGTAACCAGCCATAAAACTGTTATTTGCTTTCAACTTAATAAGTGATTGACATTGGTGGGGAGGCTTTTAGAATGTTCTTGGTTCTTAGATAGAAGCCAAAGGGCATTTGTTTGTCCCCAGGACAGTGCTCCAACTCAAAGGGTTTGCATTTAGGAATTTCAGGCAGGGGAATCTGTCAATTCTTCTGCCTGAATTCAGGATGAATCTGAAAAGCCAGTTTACAGTACACCCTTAGGAAAGACCTCTGGGTGAGTTTCTGAGAAATGATCGCAGGTGACCAACTCAGTCTCTGCAGCCATGTAAAACATTTGCAAGATTCAAACGCTCTAGTGAAACACAAATACACTTTATGGGGCAAACAGAATTGGGACAGGTTATGCACAGATAAGGCATTAAAAAACACCCCATGATTCTAATAGCTAGGCACAAACAGCATCAGGATCTGCAAGTAGCAGCTGTAGCGTTTAAATAAACACCAGCCTCTGCACGTGCATGCATGGTGGGGCTGTCAGTGTGTTTTTAGCCGCACCTGCTTGCCCAGATGGCCGGCTTTGCAGCACACTCAGCTCCGCAAGGAAGAACAGTCCCGGATTGTTTCACAGAGGTTTACTGAGGGGAAAATAACTACCCATCACCTCGGGGAACATTCTCGTGCATTTCCTTTAGCATGTGTTAGAAAAGTTCCCACTTTTTCTTTTTTTCTTTTTGTTCCCCCCAAAGACACCAGCTCTGAGAACCTCAAGTCTTTTGCAATAAGCCAGGAACACAAGCCCATTCATTGGTACCAAAATGGATTTACACAGTCTCTGTGAAAACTGCCAGGGGCTAGGGGAGACCCTGACAACCCAGGCAGGGCCACTGAACCGGAGCTGCTCCTGGGATTTGAAACAGCGGCTACTCCCCATGCTGCTTGGGCGAAATCTAAAAGGGAAGCTCAACTGCCTGTGCTCCTTGACTTCGGGAAACTCCCATCCCTTGTGGCTTTCTCAGCACACCCCCACCGGTTCGCCTCCTCTCTCCCGTTCTTATTGTCTCTTTCATGCACTCTCTTCCCTGCAATGTTCCTGTCTTCAGAGCCAAGTCCTAGACCCTCACCCGCCCTGTTCAGCTCGCCGTCTGTGGGTCATCCGGATCCCTGACCTCAGCCCCACACCCATGCTCCTGCCTCCGTTTGGGACATCTCCTGGGTCTGTAGGCACCTCAGTCTTCCTCTGTCCTCTGTCTCAATTGCTAAGTTCTACTTACACTTAGTCAATGGGCCAGTAGTCAGCCTGGGTCCATTCCCTCCTGGAATTACCTGTGTTTCCTCCTACCAGTCTTGTCCCCTCTCTCCTTGACTGCTCTCTGTCTGCAACACTTTTCTGCTTTCTCATCTGGAAAAAAATCCTCATTTACAGAAAGTCCTAGAACTTTGTGAACTTCACCCAACCTCTGCCTTTCACTGGAATTAATTGCTGCCTTTGTTAGTACGATAAACATAACCTAGAACCTGCTGGGTGCCAAGGCCCTAGGGACCCCCAGAGTCTGACAGTAGAGTACAGACTGTAGTTACTTGGCATTTGAAGTGATGCAATAAAGATGTGCCCTACATGCTGTGGGTGCACAGAGGAAGGAGTCCCTAAAGCTGCATTTTAGGATATCCCCAAGGAGCAGAGAGTTCGAGGGGACACTGTGATGCACTCCCAAGCAGCGTGTTTCACACGCAGATCTGCTCCTGCAGGGCTTTCCTCTTGTTTGCCTCACCTGGCCTCCAGTCCTGCCTTAATTCTTCCAAACTCACCTACCATCCACCACTCCCATGGTGGAGCTCCATAGAGCAAAGATAGTTTCATTTCTCCTTTTTCCTCTTTCCAGGTCTCAGAGTGAACTCATGACTATCATGTCTTTAATTCCTTTAACATGCCATGGTGATGGCAAAAAATGTACCTGGCAAAATGAAAACAAATCTTAAATGGTGCCCACTTATAATGATGCTCTGGGTTCTGTACCCTTTAAAAACCTTCTCATCAGAGAGCATCCCCCTGCCCCAGTGTCCTTGCATCCCTTCCCTGCGGGCTTTGTTGTTTACCTCCTGCTGTTCTGATCATGCTGTCTTCCTACTTTCTGGCGAAGATGATCCTGGGGGGTGATGTGACTGTAGCACATATCACTACCTCATGCTTTGCAGTTTAACAAGTCAGATCAAACTGACATTCCAGAGCTGAGCGGAGAGACCAGGCCCACATGGGAGAGAGACAGCAAGGGGAAGGAAGCATTTGGTCACTGCCTCATCCCATGGAATCTGGCAGGACTTGGGAGCTGACTTGTAGGATGAACTCATGGATGATAAATTTGAGGGACAGAAGGGAGTTTGGTCTAACACTCTTATTTTATAGATGACAAAATAGAAGCCCAGAGAGGTAAAATGTGTTCATGGTTCACAGAGAATTAGTGGCAAGCCAGTCTGGAAGCCAGTGTGCTTGACGCCCTCCTTGTTCAATGTGTCCTTTCCACTACACTGTCATTCCTGGAACTCTGCTTGTCACTGCTTGTAGTTGTAAGTTTAGTCATTACTATAGTCGTGTGAGGTCATTATATCCTAATTTACAGATGAGGAAACCGAGGCATATAGAAAAACAAATCGTTCAAGGTCACACTGAACCCTTCTAAATCTAGACATTCTCACCTGCAAAACGGCAATAAAAATACCCGGGGAGGGAATTATAAAAAATTAGGGATATAAGATTTGTGAGATAGGGTATCATGAGGTATTAATTTATATAAACTCTTTCAGCTTGTGACCTTCTTTTATTTAGACAGCTAGATAAGAGGGAATCCTAGAGAATTAAGCCGAAGACCAAACAAATCAAATTCTTAACTCTTAGTTTTAAAAAATCTTGGTCCTTGCTGTGGACATTGATCTCTTTTCATCTGCCCAGAGTTCTGAGGCCCTTCCTATTTTAGGAGCTCCCTCCATGGCAGGAGTCTTGGTGGGAGGCAAGCAGGCTCCTGCCACCTACTGTGGAAGCACGTGGGGGCTGCATACTCCATCTTTCTGCAGAAAAAATTTTCTATCACAGAGAAATGGCAAAGCCCTCTGGGCCGAGGAAGGTGGAGGGTTGGAGAGGGAGGTGGCAGAATCTCAGCGAAGGGGCTGTGTATCTCACCCTTCCCTGTCACCCAGCAGAGTTATGTGCAAAGGTGAATGGTAACAGAACATATAGAAAAGTCTGAGTTCCAGGATGGAGGGTGTGCATACTCCCTTCTCCTCTGGAGCCCTGGGAGGAGGCTGCCTCCTTGACATAGACCCCCACATAGCCAAGAGTGCTTAGGAACACTGCTATCTCAGTGGCATTTCATTTCTAAATGTTAATTTAATGTATATATTCTCCACTGACCATGATAATTCTTAAGATAACTGTGTGGCAGGTTTAATGTAATGGAAAAAGGGTCAGCCTTCTGTTGGGCCTTTTTGGGGTATGATGAGGCTGGGTCAGCGTGAAGCGAAAAAGTCACATGTAAAGAATGAAGTTGGTCATCCAGATTCTGGCTTCTTGATATCATGTAGGGAAATTGCCCAGATGGCCAATTTATGTCTTTTTAGCATGTGTTTGGGGATGTGTCTGTGTAGACATGTGTGTTATGTCTCTGTCAGGAGTAAGGTGCTCAGTTATACATCTTGGAGATATGTTCAGGCTCAAAGCTCAAGTTGGTGGCAAATTCTGGTTTCTTGGCTGTCACCTTCCAGGTATTGATTTCTGGTTTTCATTTCTTCCTTGATGCCCCATGCCTTTCTGTCCTTGTGTCTCTCATTGTGTGGCTGGAGACTGATAGGCTGATGTGGCTCATCCCACAGACCCCTGGGCACCAGCCCTGCTCCAGCAGCACCTGCTATTCCTTATTTCTTGTTCCTCCCAGCCTCAGATCTTGCCCTTTACTCATCTGCCATCTGGCAGCCATTGTACATTCCATTCCATCACCAGGGGATAAGGCTGGGGCCGACCAGAAATGGCTGTCATCCTGGTTGGCAGACCAACCTCCATGGGGCCGCGGCCCAGAAACTCAGGTGATGGCGCAGCTGAGGATAGCAGGTCGGGAATTCAGGAAGTCACTTTCCCCCCCGTGCTCACCGCTTGCCTTGATTACTGAGGATGTGCAGCTTAAAAACAAAAAATTATGGTAAAATACACATAACAAAACCTATCATTTCCATCATTTTTAAGTGTACAGTTTGATGGTATTATGTACATTCACACTGTCACACAACCATAACCACCATCTGTTCACAGAACTCTTTTCATCTTGTGAAACTGAAACTCTACACCCATTAAACATGGACTCCCCATTCTCCTCTCCTCCCAGCCCCTGGTAACCACCATTCTACTTTCTATCTCTGATTTTGACTTCTCAAGTACCTCACATAAATGAATCATGCAATATTTGTCTTTTGGTGACTGGCTTATTTCACTTAGCATAGTGTCCTCAAGGTTCATCCACATTGTAGCATGTAGCGGCATTTCCTTCTCTGTAGGGCTGAATGATGGTCCCCCGTATGTATGTACTGCTTTTTTTTTATCCATTTACCCACTGATGGACATTTGGGTTGAGGACTGCAACTTTAATGTGAGCGCAGTATTTGGGGAGCCAGTGCGTGTGTGAGGTAAAAATACCATGAACTTTAAGGTCAAACAGACAAGGGTTCCAGGCTTGGCTCTGTTACTTATTAGTATGACTTTGAAAAAGCCACTTAGCCTCTGTCTAAAAAAAGCACTTTAAAAAATTTAAAGTATATCTTGAAGCCAAAAGAGAGTATAAACTTACATTTCCAGTTTGAAGAGTAATAATATAATAACAAAAATAGAGCAAGCAGCCCTTTACTGACCACCCAGACTAAGAAACTGACATTACTCACACCTTTGAAATTCTTCATTGCCCCTCCTGGTTGACTCTTCCCACCTCTGTGCTGAACTACTATCCTTGATTCTGTGCAAATTATTCCTGTGTTTTTCTTTGTACTTTTACCATATATGTAGATCTCTAAACAATGTATTATTTGGTTTTGGTGTGGTTTTGAACTTTATATAAATGAAATTCCACTGTTTCTTTTTTCTTCAAGCTTTAATTTCTGAGATTCATCCATGTTGAAATGTATAGCTATAGATGATTTAGTTTCATGATCGTGAAATATTCTACTTTCATTTGTGAGCGTAGGTTTCCTTCCTTCCTTCCTTCTTCCCTCCTTCCCTTCCTTCCTTATTTCCTTTTTTTTTTAAATGCTACTATGAACTATGCTGTTATACACTCTCTTGTGCATATTTCCTGGTACCCACGTGAGAGTTTCTCTAGACTATCTACATAGTATTGGAATTACTTGGGTTTAGGGTATTGGCATTGTTCAACTTGACTAGATAATGCTCCACTGTTTTCTAACGTGGTTAATCCCAAATTGTTCTCCCAGCAGCAGCTTATGAAAATCCCTATTGTGCCACATCTTTGCCAACATCTGGCAATGCCATTAAATTTTTTTTTGAATCTAGTGGGCATGAAATGATCTTACCCTCTCTTTTTAAATATCTTATCTCAGATGTTCTTATTGAACACTTCTGTGGTGGTCACTGCAATGTATGTGGTGCACAAACAAGAATTATTTTAAAACAAGAGTATCCTTCCATGAGTATGAACCTGGTAGAGCATCACAGATTCTAACTCTACAGAGATTACCTATTATTGATCAGAATCAATACTAATATAAATATTGGTTAATCCCTAAGATCACTTTTTGCCTACACTTAAGTAGGAATGGAGACTTTTTCCTGGCCGCCAGTTCCAAACCATGATGTTAGTCTTTCAGAAGTATCAGTCAGGCTTCTACTGAGGACATAACAAAGAATGTAGAAAATACAGGTCTTAATACAATAGTAAAAGGGAAGAGAAACATGAGATTCTGCCGAGTTCCAGGCAGGGGGATAGGTACTTTCCTTTATGTTAATTCCTTTGATATAGTCTTGAAGATAGGGTAACACCTCATCTATGGGTTACATTCTTACAAATGGGGAACCAGACCCAGAGAAGTTGAATCAATCATCTAAAAATATATTTTGGTTCTGACTGTGTTCCAGATACTGTCCTTGAATACAAAATGAGCATACAAGGTTCTTCCCTTTAAGAGTTTTGTACCCAGTCTTGAAGGGAAAACAGATGTGAATACATCTGTAATTGCATTTTCACGTGTTAAGGAATATGTATGATAGAGGTATATTCTAGATACAGGGAGGGCTTCTCAGGGAAAGAGACACTTGAACTGAGTCTTGAAGGGTTAATAAAAGCTTGTCAGGTAGTAAGAAGGGACATTCCAAGTAGAGAGGACAGCATGAGAAAAGTGGATCTGTGAAATAGCATTTCCTTTTTCAGTGAAGTGCAAGGAATTCGGTAGCTGGTGTAAGGAGATTGTAAGGGGAGTGAGCAGGGACTAGAAAGGGGATTTTTGGAGTCACAGGCAGGGATTAGATCTTATGGGCCTTGTTGGCATCCAATTAAAGGAGTTTGAACTTTATGGGAAACTTTGATAAAGCAGGAGGACAACATGGCTGGATTTTGATTCTGAAAAATCACTCTCTGTAGTTTGGAGGGCCAAGGCAGGGGGCGTGGAGATTAGGATGTGGCAGTGATAGTTCAAGCAAGAGATGAGGAAGCCCTGAATCGAGGCGAGGCCATGAAGTCACATTTTCATTCTACACAGGTTTTGATGACCAGTGAACATGGTGGGTGAGAGAGTGGTCAGTGTTCAGGATGCCTCCTGGGGTTTGTTTCAGTTATAGATTAGAGGATGGCGCCATCACTGAGACAATGAATACATGAAGATGAGTGGATTTGGGATGAGACGTGACAATGACTTCAGGGATGGACATGCTGACTTTGTGGTGTCTGTAGGTCATTCAAGTAGAAATGTCAAGTAGGTGCTTAGAGTTACTAGGATGACCAACTCATTCTGGTTTGCCTGAGACTTTCTCAGTTTTAACACTGAAAGTGCTGCATCCCAAGAAATCCTTCAGTCCCAAGAAAACTGAGATGGTCTAGAACTCAGTAGAGTCTGGATTTGAGAGACTGATTTGGAATTTATGGAAGCCATAGGCGTGGATAAACATCCAAGGGGAACATGCAGAGTGAGAAGAGAAGGCGGCTAAGGACGGCTCCTGAGCAAACCAACCTTCGATGGGTAGCAAGGAAGAGGCATTCATGAAGGAGCCTTGGATGGAAAGCCCAGAGAAATGGGGGTGGAGGGGATCTGAGAAGGTGAGGTTGTGAAAGCCAAGGGGGAAAGCTTTGTAAATGAAGGAACGGTTCTGAAACTGCAGAAAATTAACTATCAGATAGGCTTTTAGAAGTGGTCAGGACTTTTTGTAAGAGCAGATTCATTTTGTAACAGGAAGGAAATCAGATGGCAGAGGGGCGATCTGCAGGTGAGGAAGGGGAGACACACTTTTAAGAAGCTATATCATAGAGCGACAAAGAGAGAAGAGATAGCTAGTATGGAAAAGAGGGATGAGAGAGAGTTTTGAAAAAATTAGAGAAATGTGAGCTGGTTTATATGAGAGGAAGAAATTAGTGGAGAAAAGATTAAAGGCATGGGGGAGGACAACTGTTAGAGCCATTGGGAGCAATGGGGGTCAAGAGATGGGGTGAACCAGAGCAGACTCCTCTTTTGAGACCAAAGATATCAGTGGGGAGGGGTGTAGCAAGGGCTCATAGCCACTTAGCTGTAGAGTTGGGATTTGAATCAATGTCTGCCAGACTTCAAAAGTCTTATTTCCACCTCATCTTAGAAAATTACGTATAAGCTCAGTAAAAAATGTATACACATAATGCATAATCACTTAGTGCTACACACAGACATATGTGCTGTGTGTGAAATTGGGGAAGTGATTAGAGCAATTGGAGCCAGGTGTAGTTCATCTAGGGAGCTTAACAGGAAAGGTGAACTTTAAACAGAATTCTCAGAGAATAAAAGAACGTGATGAGACAAGAGTTCAGGTAAAGTTAAAAAAATATTTAAGTCATTCTCCAAATCGTTCTTCCTTTAAGAAACTTACTTTGATGAAATAAGAAATTTGCTGCTTGTTCTTACTAGTATGTGGGGTCTTGATAGATGAAATGGATGTAGAAGTGTATTATCCTACGTAGCATCAGGTTGCTAATCCCCGCCTCTCCTGTATCTATTTTTCCTCTTCTTTCATAGTAACAGAATTTTTAGGTGAGATTATGGCCACTCAGCTGACAACTACATTTCTTAGCTTCCCTTGCTAATGTTCTTCACTGAGGTCTGGCTAACTAGATGTGCTCAGAAGTGAGAGTGCCATTTGTGGTTGTCCTTTGGAGAGAGATTCCTTCCTTGCCCTCCCTCTCTACCCTGCTGCCTACAATGTAGAGTAGTAATGGTGAGCTGTCTTTGACCATGATGATAAGAGCAATATTCTTATCATCATGGGATGTTGGAGCAACAGTACAATTGGAGCTTGAGTCCCTAACCTGAGGGCTACCATACGTAGCCATTGTTAATTTGGGTTCATGGTCCAGCAGTTGAACCCTATAATCACTGCTAATAATAAAACTAAAATAAAATTATTTTCTTTGTAGGATTCGTATGCTTTTTCAGGATTATACTGATGTCTGAATTCTTTGCCTATTTCAGTCTATATGAAGGCCTTCAGAGAGTGTGTACCTGTGAATTGAAATTCCTTTTCCTGAAACCTAGTTCAGAGTCACATCTAGGTACAAAAATACCAACCAGGAAGGGTAGAGCAGGTTCAGCTTTGGTCCAGATCATCCCTGTCCATCATCTTTATTCTTAGTCATCATGTGAAATATCTTTATCTACCTCATTTTTAAGGAAGCTGCTGAGGAATTAGTTTATTAATTAGCATTGCTTTTAGCTGTGGATAACAGAAAACCTGACTAGATAGTGGCTTAAACAAGTTAGGAACAAGAAGTCTGGAGGTAGGTGGTTCAGAGCTTTGCAGTACACTCAATGACCCCACAGACTACCTCTGTTTTTCTGCCCAGCAACTTTTAGCATGTGATTTTTGTTCTCATGCTTCTCACCTCATAGTTCTACTTTAGGCATCATGTCTGTGTTACAGGCAGGAAAAGGGGAAAATGTAAAGGAAAAAGTGCAAGCCGAGTTGGCTCTCTCATTTTCATAAAAATTTTATAGTGATATATAACATATATACAGAAAAATTCACAAATCACAAGTACACAGCTTGATGAATTTTTACAAAGTGAACACACCAATGTAACTGGCACCCAGAACAAACACCAGAACATTTCCAGCACCCCAGAATCCTCCTTATTCCCCCAGAAGTACCTCCTATACACCCAAAGGAACAGCATAGATTAATTTTGCCTGATTTTGAACTTTATAGAATCATGCAGTAAGTACTCCATTGTGTCTTGCTTTTTATGCCTAACATAGTGTTTGTGAGATTCACTCATATTATTGCATATAATTGTGGAACATTTATTCTCACTGCTATATTATTCCAGTGTGTGAATATAATTTTTAACAAATCCATTCCACTATTTTTGGGGATCCAGGTACTTGCTCATTTTAGTTATTATAAATAGTGCTGCAATGAATATTCCAGTACACATCTTTTGGTGAACATATGTCTGCATTCCTGAGGATATATCCCTATATAAAGAATCTCTGAGTTATAGCTTGTGCTTATGTTTAGCTATGATACTGCAAAACAATCTCCCAGACTATTTGCACCAATTTACCATTCCATCAGCAGCATACAAAAGTTTCATTTGTTGCACATCCTTGTCAACACTTGGTATTATCTGTCCCTTTGATTTTGGCCATTCTAATGACTGTGTCATAGTTTCATACTGTGTTTTTAATTTTTATTTCCCTGATAACTAATGAATCAACTAAAGTTTAGCAACTTTTTATATTCATAAGTTTGTTGGTTATTTCAATGTCCTCTTTCATGAAGTACTTTTCATTTTTTTTTGTATAGTTCTTATTGTGTTGTCTGTCTTTTTAATTTTGTTTTTTAAAGCTCTTTATATCTTCTGGATATAAGTCTTGTATATGTTTTCTAGGGCTGTCATAGACTGGGAAGCTTAAACAAAAAAAATTTCTTTTCTCATAGTTCTGGAGTCTAGAAGCCCAAGATTAAGATGTCAGAGGGATTGGTTTCTTCTGAGACCTCTTTCCTTGGCTTGTAGATGGTGACCATCTTGCTGTCTCTTCCAATGTCATGCCCCTGTGCACACACTCCCCTGCTGTGTCTCTGTATGTCCCAATGACCCCTTCTATAAAGGAAACCAGTCAGATTGGATTAGGGCCCAGCCTAATGGCCTCATTTTAACTTAATTACTTCTTTAAATGCCCTATCTCCAAATACCATCACATTCTGAGAGGCACTGGTGGTAAGGGCTTTAACATGTGAATTTTTTGGAGACATAATTCAGTCCATAATAAGTCCTTTGTTGGATGTCCATATAGTAAACATTTTCTCCACTTTGTTAGTTGCCTTTTCATTCTCTTAGTGGTGTCCTTTAGTGAACACAAATTCTTAACCATACTGTTGTTTATTTTATCAAGTTTTTCCTCATGGTAAGCACTTTTGGGGGTCTGTTTAAAACTCTTTGCCCACACTAAAGTAATGAAGATATTTGTTCTATTGTTTTCTTCTAAAAGCATAATTGTTTTGCTTTGTATATTTGGATATACAGTTTATCTAGAACTGATTTTTATGTATGGTGTGAGGAAGGGGTCAAGATGTATTTTTCCCCATGTAGACCCAACACAGTTTACTGAAGAGCCCATCCTTTCCCTGTAGTGTTGCAGTATTACCTTTCCTGTAAATCAGGCATCCGTATTTGTGTAGATCTATTTTTAGACTCTATTCTGTTCCATTAGTCTGTTTGTGTATCCTCAAGTAAATACCACACTATCTTACTTAATCAAATAGGTCTTGATAGCTAATGGTTTAAGGCCCCCAGTTTTCTGCTATTCTCCAAAATTTCCTTCGCTATACCTGGCCCTTTGCATCACCATATACATTTTAGAATCAATTTATCATTTTCCACATGACAAAACTCCTCTATTTGATATCTAAGAGTTATCCTGTAAGCTTCAACCAATGACTTCTCATTACATCTCATTGGCTAGAACCAAGTAACAGGACCACTAGGTGCAAGAAGTGACTGAAAAATGTAATATTTTTAGATGGACATATTGTCACCCTGAATAAAACTGAAATTTTCTTAGTAAGAAAAAAGGGGAGAATGGACATTGAGTAGACAACTAGCAAGGTATGGCTCAGTTCTTCATTCTTCCAAAACTAGGATGGGGATATAGAAAGAAGAGAGGAAGTGGTACCCTCCCTTCATATCAGAGGAGCAGGATTCCAGAGCTTTGGCTGTTCCAGCTGGACTCACACTGGTGCAGCTCAGGGAAATCAGTGGCTCCTGTATTCCCTGGCTTGCTAGGATGGGGCTGAGCAGGAACAAAGGCCCCAGTAACCCTTCTCATAAGCCTGTGGGGTGGCGATGCTGGTTCCTGTTGGAAGTGGATAGGTCAGAGAAAATTCCCTCCTCGCTACCCCCTGCCCCAACCTGATTTATGCTTTGATGGATCTGGGAGTCCTAGAAAAGCATTCCATGACATTTCAACCCAGTGCATCCCCTGGTAAGAAAAAATTCTCATGTTAGTTTTGGAACAAAACATTGTAAAAATACTTCAAGAAATAAGCCCTGGTTCACATTGTCACATATAACTACATACAATGCCCTAGGGCATTGAACTATCTCACTTGTATTTTCAGTAAAATGATTTTTAGTATCTGTTATCAACCCTTCCTCTTCTCCACAAACTGTTGTAAGGCTGTTTAAAATTTGCGAACCTGGAAGCAAGGACTAGTATATAGAGTAATCCGTACCTTGTAAGAAAGAAGATAGGGCATCATCTGTTCTCTACTATACTGGTTTCAATCTGTTTCCTGTAGATTGTGGCCCAATCTAGCAGAAAGGAGCCTGTATTTGTATTCTAAGACCTCTGCTCTTTCATATTTATTGAAAAGGACAAAGAATGAAAAAGTAAACTGTGTTAGTCTGGGTTCTCTGAGAGGCAGACACCAGGGTGGGATTAAATGTGCAAGGATTTTGTTAGTGGGAGTGCCTGTGTGACAGAAAATGGGCAGAGAACTGGGAGAGCTGTTAGACTAGGATGCAAGTTTAACCAAGTGAAAGAGAGGGAAGAAGGGTTGGGTTGTAATGTCCTAGACCATTTTGCAGCCTAAGGAAGGATTTGAAAAGTTGTCGGGGAGTCCTTAAGCCAAAATTAGCCATCAGGGTAGTCCCTATGTCCCAGGAATACACCTGCCTACCCCACCTAGTCATTGGCTGGGAGTAGCCTATGCCAAGTGTGGACTTGTACAGATGTGATGTTGGATATCGGAGTGCAGTAGCTGGAGACCTTGGTCAATTGCGTTCCCTGTAGTTGTAGATCTGCAAGGCACAGTTTCATGGAATCCCCCAAACCTTAGTTAGCTTTTGTTAGAAATTAAAGAGAGTGTTGGGATGCCTCTTACTTTTGTGAAATATAAGAATCCAACTTGGTTGACATCAGTTGATATGAAGGACTTTAGGATGGGAATGAAATACAGTGAAATAGAAGAGAAAGGATAAAGTATACTGGATGTCCCCAAAGTCTATAATATTAGAACTGAGTGCATTATGAACTGTTTTAAAGTTTTATTGGCTCATTCTGATTAGGTGCCACAAATAGTTTTCTTAAAAGTTTAAACAAAAACTTTTCAAATAGGTTGACTTTTCAGATCTGAAAACATCTGCGTCAAACATTTGGTGTGTAGTGACAAAGCCAGACAAACGCAGGTCAGGATCTCTGACCTATGACTTGTCGACAGATTCACAGAGGAGTGTGCTCATGTTTTAAAAACAAGCAACCTAGGCATGTAAGGCAAGATATCAGATATCTGAGAATCAACTTTTCAGTACTATTTTTATATTTCATGCTGTCAAGTCCTAGAATGGGCAATCACAAGAAGGCACCAAAAGTATGTTCTGAATTTGGCCCACAGGCAAACATCCATGTAACATCCCCATAGAACCAGGCCTACAAACCTGATTTATTCATCTAACATCTCTCTAAATCACAATGTATGCTGCTAAGGTGACCTAACTTGTTTAACGGTTAAATGGAGGAGTGCAATGAAAACTGAGTGACTCCCAGGTTTGTGTGCTGAACACCCCGATTAGCAGAGGACCATGGGCAAAAGGGGTGGGAGAAATACGGCCAGAAACAGGTGTTCACTCTCAACAAGATTAAGAGATGAGAAATCTCATGAGATAATCTTATCAAACTCCCTGTTTCACTGCCTGAAAGGCTTAGGAGATGAGAGTCATGTTCTAAACAATCTATTTTCTGATTCTTTCTCCCTTTTCATTTCCTCATTATAAATGATTTTAGCTGATGACTTCCTTGCCATTTCCCTTTTGCCTCAGGGAGATGATCCTCCAAAAAAAAAAAAAAAAAGGAGTCATCAGTATCAGGAAGTTTTGTTGGATGATTTTCATTTTTTTGGAGGATTTTATTGCATTAATCTTCCTTGAACATCCCTGAAATTCTTTTCCTCCTTGGGTTCCGCTCCTGAGATACCTGAGCTGTTATTCCTCATTTTAGCATCCAATTTTCTGGCCAGGGCTCTTCTTTATTTCTGACATGTGGGCAGGTCGGTCCTTCATGAGGATTTGCCATACACGTGATTTCATCAATGCCTGTTGGTCTCCTCTGTTTTTCACTTAGCTCTTGAAGGGCCCCACAGCCTGTGACCACATGACACATTTTAGTGATCTCTTCCCAAGGGAACGTTTTCAAAAGCAACAGAATTTCCTTGCATATTTCAATCTGTTCCTGTGGTCATTTGAAGCTGTGAGCCTTAGCTCTGTGAGATGGAAGGTTAGACATCACCACAGGCTCCAAGGCTCAGAAATATTGCAGGACATTTGGTAAACAGGAAAGCAGCCTTGGGAAGCATATGGGGGAAGTTCCAACACATTTCACAAAAGGGAAAAGTAATGCAAGGAGAGGGTAATTTCAGTCTTCTGTGTTGATTACTCTTCTCCTTGCCCTCCCTACAAGGGGTTAGCAAGGGCAGCTAGTGGCAAGGCTGCAGCTGTTCTTAATTGTTGATTTTAGCTTTGCAGTGGTCCCTTGAGGGAGAAGATGCCATCTCTGCACCCTGGAATGGACTTACAGGTGTTTGAGAAATGTTTTCTTTCCTATAGGTTACATGACACTCTGTAACAGACAAGCTATTATGACATACCAGGCTGATGTCGGGAGACATGGGCTTAAATAGCCCCCTTCCTCCTCTCTTCCCCATTCCTCTCACACATAGACCTGTTGAAAAAGACCTGCTTTCTGCTTAAGCCAAGAAAGTGTGCATTTCCCAGTCATTCTCTCTCTGTGCTTCCTGCAAATGGGCTGGATACATAAATGGCAAAAGAAAACATCACGTTCAACTGCTTATGAATCTGCTCAAAGTAGACTCAGATTAAAATGGGTCTCAAATTGAAAGGCCATGTTAAAAAAATGTATGAAAATACTGGCTTCTTTAAAAAATTAAGGCCACTTGAGTAGAAACAATGAAATCTAGCTTTATTTTTTGTTTGTTTTCTAAAAACTAAAATACTAGAACTTGAGTTCTAGGTTAGGGCTGGGCATGCATTCACATTTGTTCTGTTGATGTAATGATGAGTTTCATTAGCTGAGTGTGGGTGTCACATGCGCAGATACAGACAGTAGCACACTAAGTGCATTAATTTGAGTGGATTAATACTAGCACAGTACTCGCTCCTCCTACCTTCCTTATACTTTAGGCAACTGAGGCTGCTTCCCTGGACTCCACACTTACTCTGGCTCACCTCTGACCATTCCCCATGCCTACCCTGACAGCCCCTCTAGACTATGCTCTGAGACCAGCACCTAGGCTTCCCTGGCCCTGTGTCTACACTGGTGTGCATACACCAAGGTCTGAGGAGGGTAGGATAGACAGGGAGACAGAGCCTGCATATACTGGCTGAAGTGTCCACATGCATGTAGGTAATCAATGCTGCTCAAGGTGCAGCCCAGAGCTGGATAAGAAAGGAAAGGGATGCCTCAGGCCTGGTCTCCACATGTGTTCTTGCCTGGATCTTAACAAATATGGGAATGGGCCTGCGCTAGCCTACTATCTCTTCTACTAGCTGGTGTAATACTTCATAAAAGGCAACTGGACATGAGTTTTAATAAAAAATATAGGTAAATTTCTCATTCATTCTAGATTCTACAGGCAGGTGAACAGGAAATTAGTCTCAATGAAAACAGAAAGTGAAACTGAGCACTTTGGTTTCCCCTTTTTAAGTTAAGTGAATTGTCTCCCTCTGCAGAGAATGCATTTATTCCAATGTTAATTTGAACATTTAAAAGTTATTAATATTTTAGCAAACTACATCCAAAAGATCAACAAAGACCAATGTTGAACAGTATTTTAAAAACCCACAAAATGTGGCAGGGTCTTGAAGGCTATTCAGGTTGAGGCTGATGGTAATAAGCATAACCTTAACTCTGAATTCTAGTAGCTCAAACACCTGTACTATTCAATCAAGCAAAAGCCTCGACAAATTTATTATCATGCACAGCCTAGTAAGGGCTCAGAAAATATTTACTGTATTTTAAAAATCAACCCACTGTCTGGACACGTTTGGTCACAGTAGTTCATTCAGTAGCCCAAGGGAGAGTCAGCCTAAATCTCTTGGCGCTTCAATGGCACTGAAAGCCAACCCTAGCTTTCAAAGCCCACAGCTTTGAGGAGATGTCATAGGTACTTTTTAGTGTGATAAAATGGAGCTAATTTTTCCATTTAATGTGTAATTAGATGCTAGAGTATACTCACATCAATGTGATTTGACTCAATTCCTGAAAACTGGCCCATGTCAGTCTCAGCATTGATAATGATTTCAATCTGTTCATTGGTCATTGTCCCTTTTTATCTTTGGTTCTCTGGTCTCAGCTGAAGAATGCACCATGATTTCCATTAGGTTCTGTCCCAGAGGTATATTGTCTGTCTGTGATTGGGAATAAGTTTGGGAATGGGGATGGCAAGGGGAGGAGTTACGTGGTCAGAAGACTGATGAACTTCAACGGTCTCCAGTTGCAGCCCAAGGTCATTCATGAAGTGGAGGAAGCAGGTCTTCACTCCCTCCAGCCTCCCATTTCCTTGCCTTAAATCCTTGTGGGGTTCTCCCACTTAGAACCCTACTCCCTACTATGAAAACCCTAATTTACATATTTTTTCTGCTCAAACCCTAAATGGATTTAATTCTCAGTATTTTTCAAATTGTGACTCTTGACCCATTAGTGGTTGTTAAATTAATAAGTCAAACAAGTGGTAAAAAATGAAATTGCGTGACATAGAGTAGAAACTATCAGAGCACATCTTAGACACTAGGGAAAGTATTGCTTTTGCAAAACTCTAGTTTCAGTTGTGTGTGTATGAGAGTGTACTGGATCATGCTATCTTTACATGGGTTTTGATGAAAATAATTTGAAAAGCACTGACCTCAAGTAAGTTGTTTGAGATGAATTTTTAGGTATATGACAGGCATTGGGAGAGAGATTTAGGGGCAGGAGACCTTCCCTGCATACCTTCCACCACCATGTGTGGTCAGCCAGCTTCCCACTTCGTCTGCCCATTAAAGTCATACCAACTCGATGTTGCTCCTTTATCCTTGTTTGGTGGAGGACCATCATGAAATCAAAATATTCTTCAGTGAATCATACTTTTCAGCTTGTAAGGTGCTTTTATCCACATTATCCCACTTGATTATGGATTCTAGACCCCAGATGCTAAGTTTAACTCAGAGGAGAGGCCAGGTCCAACTCCTTGCCCCTGAGAATACCTCCAGTATGGTCTTATCTGCCTGTTTTTATGAGTCAGTGTTAATATGACCACTGCCTATAAGGGGACGCATGTGTTTGAAAGTATTTCCTATGCAAATTAACTTTTAAATTTTAAAGTTATGTTGCAATTACTTGCCTAAGGAAGATGTGAGTGACTGTATGGAATCTACAGTGGCCAAGGGTTGATATTAGAGGGGGTGAAACAAGCCAATGGCAATGGCTCTCAAGAATTACAGTACCAAGTAGAAGAAGATGGCTCCTCACTGCTCAGCCACTCCATGGAGGGAGGGAAAGCCAGTATGTTACTGCTTCCTGGCACGTGGAATACTCCACTGAGAGTCCCAGGCAGACTCAGGCAACCAGCTGCTTTGCAAAAGGGCCATTTTAAAAAATGTTACTCCACTACCATTCTGTGGGCCCAACTGTTGCCATTCTGCTGTTGCTCATTTAATTCACTTCAATTCAATTGCTATTTATTAAAAGCCTACTAGAACTATTTCTCTGAGAATCTATAGAGACAGGGTAGAACTCTTGGATGAAAAGGTGAGGGCTTACCTCTGGGCATTTGGTTAGTAGAACCTACTTATTTTTTGGCCTCTTCTATTAAGTAACACCAGCTGATGCCAAGGAGAGTGGAAGTCATATTGACTTTGTTGTCCCCCTGTTGAAAGTTCCTCACATTCAACAACAACAAAAAAATGCCTTGGAGAAATCTTAAACCCAGAAGGAGTTAAGCTGTGTGTCTGCACAGTGTGGCTTTGTTCTGGCAAGGTCCCATCAGTTTAGGTCATTTCTGATGACTTCACTCTCCTGGTGACATCAGCCTCTAATCTCCTGAAGGTGAATTCATGTGCGATTGCTTCAAAATACTCACTCCCTGAGTTCCAAGCCATTCCCGTTGATATATGGACAGAGTTCGTCTTTCCCAGGCCACAGTCTGGTTTGTGCACTGCATTTGTGCTTACCGTATCGTATTACCATGTGGACATTATGTCACTAACTGGCACGGCCGGCTCGAAAATGAAATGTGCTTGCTGCAAGCAAAAAACCAAAAGCTAACATCAACTCTCCCACCCCCTACCCCAGGTACAAAGTAAAAGGATTAGAGGGGTGGCTCGACTGTTTTTGGTTTAATGTGTTTCTAACTGTTCTCTTCCTCCTCTCCCTTTCTGCGGCCCGAATGTCGATAGTATCTTTATCATCGTTTTCAGTCCATTATATCCACTAACTCTTGAAAATGTTTGGTCATTGATGGCACAAATTAAATCTAAGACCTTGGAATAATTTAGTTTAGCCTTTTTCTAAAATATCAGGTCCATGAACTAAAGTAACCTGTTTACCTTCTCAGACTATTTCCTTTCCTTTGCCTTTTAAATGTCTTAAAAGAATAAGGAATGGGCATGAAAGCAGCCCGGGCTCATTGCGTGGGTGCCAGGAGTCAGCTTTGACAAAGACGGTGTTGCCGTATGCTTGCCTGGAGGCCTCCAGAAATTGTGGGATAGGAACTGGAAGGGTCTCCAGAGTTTGCCCAGTCTCAGGCCAATGTAAGTACATTTTATGCCCCTTACTGTATCCACAAACTGTGGTGACACCCAGTTGTGTCACTGGGGATTCAGAATGCCACAGTGCCTCCCTGACCCTGGTTGTCCTCCTGAAGCCCTACTCTTGGGGGTGGGGTGTCCTGTGTCCTCAGCTGGGACCTGAGCCAAGATAGGGCAGAGCAGGGCAGCCTGTCTGCAGAGAAGCAGAGTCCTCTCTCCACTTCCAGGATCCTGCGCACCGCACCCATTTCTGCTGATTAATGGCTCTTGGCAGTCGACAGTAGCTTCTGGAGAACTGGCTGGGTATACATCGAGGTTTAAAATCATGTCAGGAAAATTTCATACTAACACAGGATTGTTAAGAGGAGAAACTAGTGTTTAAAGAAGCCAATAAAATACTACTCTCACTGTTTATCTTCATTTCATATTGAAGGAAAGAAAGAAATGAATAGAGCCATTCACCTTACCAGTGGACCAGCCCTGTTATCAAATAGCCATGACCACGTAGACTCAGTTGTGGGGTCAGCCCGCAGACTGCGGGGGGCACTCAAAAGATACTCTTTTCTCTGCCTCTTCGCAAAATAAATGTTCAGGCTTTCATTTCTTTGAGGAAGGAAATAAAGTCTCTGGGTGACTTGCAAATATATTTTTAAATGCAGAGATGGTTGGGCTTTCTGAGTTTCAGATCTGTTTTGGCTGGGGTGGGGGTGAGGGGTTGCCTACATCAGAGCAAACGGGTGGAATCTTAGTCCAGGGTGCTGGCACTATTACCATTTGCATCTGCTCAGGACATGCAAAGATACCAGACTTTTAAAAAAAAGTCTTCTATGAAGCAAACCGATTTTCTTTCTCCTGCTGCACATCCAAGGAGTTGGAAATATTAGAGAAGCCTCTTTACAAACACTTCCTCAATGCCATTCCCTTTCTTGGTCTGTGGAGAGAAAAATATAGAAGAAAGAATAAAGAAAAAAAAAAACCCTGAAAACCTAATTAAAATAGATGAAATTTAAAAAACATTCTTCTCTTGTGTCCGAATCTTACGTCTTCTCTTCTAGCAGCATGGCTGTCGTGCATGCACATGCTCACTCTCTCTCCCCAGTGAAAAACAGCACTTCCTTACTCCTGAGGAATTAGGATTTCCCACTTCCCTCCCTCCTGCAAGGTCCTTGAGAACCACAAAGGCAGAGCCTTCTATTTGGCTGGGAAGACTGAAAGAACTCCACCTTCCTAGCAGAGACATGCTTCAGGTGGACAGTGGGCTGCAGTTGTATGTGGGGATGGAAGCAATGATGGATGTCTGCCTTTTGGAGAGACCAGATGAGCCCTGTATCCTTCCCACATGCTCTGTTGGGGTGGTCCCTGGAGAGGGAGTGCTTCTTTTCCATTTCTGGAGGTGGAGTGCTATTTGCTTTTGCAGTTGGAGAGGAGAGGCTGGCAGTGTCTGCAGCAAACTAGGTAGTTTGAGCATAGCATCATTACTTTGATGATGGCATAAATCCCTTTGTTTGCATTGATTCCTGTTTTCTGCAAACTAGTGGGTTCTTTGATGAGCATGCCTCGCCTTCAGTTTGCTGAGTATTTTCCTCAAGGTGGGATTGCTAAACCACAAACAAGGCATACTCTCCCCACCCACCTCTACCTCCAATTTAGGATCAGAGGTTGACATCATAGGATCCACTGTCTCACCAGCTCTCTCTACCTGCCAGCTCAGCCCCAAGGGCAGCACAGCCTTGAAGGCATCATACCGGGAAAGCATCCATGCCCTCCCTCCCTTCAGGCATCTCCTGCTTAGATTAGGCTCATGCCAAGCTTATGCCAAGTTCAGAACCAGCAGCTCTATCACACCTGATGCAGCCTTGGGAAGTGGCTAGAGGTGTAGGGAGAGGGAGGCTGCCCCCAAAAGGCTGATGTTCGTGTGTACACCCACCAAAGGATGTGATGGGAGCACTCCTATCAGCCGACTTTTCTCCCATCTCTGCCACCTACTGCTGTGTGACCCTGAGCAAGGACCCTACCCTACTCAAGATGTTTATCGTTTGTCCTAAGATACCAGCTCTGAAGGGAAAGAGTTCTTGCTGCCATCAGCCTCTGTAGCCACTGGAATGATAAACACTAATGTTGTGGGTGCTCAATTAATGAATGAAGCAACCAGTATGGCCAACAAGTTTTTTTTTTGATTCAAGTTTCTCCAAAATGGGGGAATCTTAATATAGCATCATGTGGTCTGCTGTTTAATTTCTCTGTTAAGCAATTCAGGGAGTTACCTTCCCTACAGCTGATTATTTTTTCCTATAATATCCTCTTCTAGCTGCTTCTTGACGAACAAACAGTAGCACTTGCTCATTCACTCCACGTAATTTTTAATATTAAGTTTGCTCGTTTGTTTATTCTCTCTCCTCTCGCCACCCGCCCTCCAAACCCGCCACCTCACACAGCACTGGGAGTGCTCCACGAGGGCCGTAATCATACCTGACTTGTTCACCACTGAAACCTCGGCTCCTTGCCCAACGCCTGGAACACAGAAGATGCTTAATATTTGTGTATTTAATGAATGAATTGCTAGGAACCAATGATGACTAGTGAAAACACAGGGGTCCCTGCCCTCGCTTAGTTTATTGCACTGGATTCTGACAACCATCAGCACATGTGAAAAAACAATTTAAGTTCAATTCTCTGGTGAATGTAGTTTTGGCAATGGGTGACTGGTGTTTGGCCAGTAGTCTCTTCTTGAAGGCATTACTCACTCATAAGGCAGAGAAGCCTGGCCAGAAAGGTCTTTCTTTTTTTTAAATTTAGTATTATAAAAAATTTTTTATTGTGGTAAAATACACATGACATAAGATTTATCACCTTAACCCTTTTTAAGTGTGTGGTTCCGTGATGTTAAATACAGTCACATTATTGCACAACCATCACTGGTATCCATCTCTAGAGCTCTTTGATCTTCTTGAACAAAAACTCTGTACCTATTAAACAATAAATCCCCATGCCCCCAGCCCCTGGCAACCACCATTCTACTTTCTGTCTCTATGAATTTGACTGCTTTCACATAAGTGGAATCACACAGTATTTATCCTTTTGTTACTGGTTTATTTCACTTAACATAGTGTCCTCAAGTTTCATCCATGTTGCAGCGTGTGTCAGAATTTCCTTCTTTTTTAAAGCAGAATAATATTCCATGATATACGTACCATATTTTGCTTATCCATTCATCTGTTGATGGACACTTTGGTTGCTTCCATTTTTTGGCTATTGTGAATAGTGCTGCTGTGAACATGGGTGGACACATACCTCTTCAAGACCCTGCTTTCAGTTCTTTTCAGTATATACCCAGAAGTGGAATTGCTGGATCATATAGTAATTCTATGTTCAATTTTTTAGGGAACCTCCATACTGTTATCCACATGTGCCTACCAAGAATGCACAAGGGTTTAGATTTCTCCACCAACACTTTTTGTTTTATTTTTTTATTTTTATTTTTTAGACAGAGGCTCTCTCTGTCAGCCTGGCTAGAATACAGTGGCATCATCATAGCTTACTGCAACCTCAGACTCCTGGGCTCAAGCGATCCTCCTGCCTCAGCCTCCTGAGTAGCTGGGACTACAGGAGTGCCACCACGCTTGGCTAATTTTTTCTATTTTTTGTAGAGATGGGGTATCCCTCTTGCTCAGGCTGGTCTCGAATTCCTGGCCTCAAGTGATCCTCCTGCCTCAGCCTCCCAGAGTGCTAGGATTACAGGTGTGACCCACGTCACCTCTTTTTTTTTTTTTGATAGCAGCCCTCATAATGGGTATGAGGTGGTATCTCATATCTCATTGTAGTTTTTGTTTTCTTTTGAGTTTTTTTGTTTTCTTTTAAATGGGAGTCTCATTATATTGCCCAGTCTGGTCTCAAACTCCTGGGCTTAGTGATTCTCCTGTGTCAGCCTCTCCAGTAGCTGGGACTATGGGTATACATAGAGCTCACATCACTGTGCCCAGCTTCATTGTAGTTTCGATTTGTATTTCCTTAATGATTAGTGATGTTGAATATCCTTTCATGTGCCTACTGGCCATTTGTTTATCTTCTTTGGAAAAATGTCTATTCAGGTCCTTTGCTCATTTTTAAATTGGGTTTTTTTGTTGTTGAGTTTTAGGAGTTTTCTATATATTTGGAGTATTAATCCCTTATCAGATATATTATTTACAAATATTTTTTCCTATTCTGTGGGTTGCCTTTTACTTTGCTAATAGTACCTTTTGATGCACAAAATTTTAAAATTTTCATGAAGTCCAATTTGTCAATTTTTTCTTTTGTTGACTGTGCTTTTGGTGTCATATCCATGAAATCATTGCCAAATCCAATGTCATGGATATTTTGCCATATGTTTTCTTCTAAGAGGTCTATAGTTTTCTTCTAAGAGGTCTTACATTTAGGTCATGGATTCATTTTCAGTTAATGTTTGGATATGGTGTCAGATAAGGGTCCAACTTATTCTTTTGCATGTGGATGTCCACTTTTCCCAGAACTGTTTGGTGGAAAGGCAGTCTTTTCCCCATTGAATGGTCTTGGCACCGTTGTTAAAAATCATTTGACAATATATTCAAGGGTGTGTTTCCGGAGTCTCTATTCTATCCCGCTGGTATATATATCTGTGTTTATGCCAGTACCACACTGTTTCCATTACTGTAGCTTTGCAGTAACTTTTGAAATCAAGAAGTGTGAATTTTTCAGCTTTGTTCTTCTTTACAATTATTTTGGCTATTTGGAGTCCCTTGAGATTCCATATGAATTTTAGGATGATTTTTTTATTTCTACTAAGATTTAGTTTTGCTTATTTTTTGAAATTATCATTATATCAATGGAATCATACAGCATATACATTTTTTGTGTCTGCATTTTTTGGCTCACCATTATTTTTTTGAGAGTCATTCATGTTGTTGTTTGTAGCTATAGCTTATTTTTTATTGCTGTATAGTAAGTTTTCCATTATATAAATATACCACAATTTATTTATTTGTTCTACTGTTGGACTTTTCCTGTTTTAGACTATACAAATAATATTTCTATAACATTCTTGTAGGTACCTCTTGGTGGGCATATTGGTGAATTTCTGTTAGATATATATTCAGGAAAATAATTCTTGGGCCATAGGACATGAGTATCTTCAATTTTAGTAGATAATGCCAGACTGTTTTCTGAAATGTTTGTACTAATATTTTCTCCCACCAGGCTTATAGAAAGTGCCCATTAACTCACATCTTCACCAATATTGGTATTGTCAATATTTTCAAGTTTAATCTTTCTGGTGGATATTTCATTGTGCTTTTAATTTGCATAACCTGATTACCTATTACCTATGTAGTGGAATATCTTTTCCCATCTAAGTCAGACATGTGGATAATAACTTTGGGAGGTGCCTTTTCAAGTTTCTTTCTCATTTTTTTCTGTTGGGTTGTCTTTTTCTTATTGATTTATTGGAGCTGTTTATTATCCTAGATATGAGCTCTTTGTTAGGGATATATACAAATATCTTCTACTTTGCTACTTCTTCATGATAAGTTTTAATGAACAGAAGTTATTAATTTTAATGGAGTCAATTTGATTTATGTTTTCCTTTACAGTTAATGCTTTTTGTGTTCTGTTTAGAAAGTCTATCTCTACCCAGAGATTATGAGTATATTCCTTCAATATTATTTTCTAACAGGTTATTGTTTTGTCTTTTATGCTGATTTGTCATCCACCTAGAAATTATTTTTATGTATGGTGTGAGAAACAGAGTTAAATTTTAACTTTTTTTCCATATGGACATTCTATCACATCAACTTTACCATAAATCTATCTATCTTTCTGGGATTTCTATTTATTTCACTAGTCTATTTGTCTATTCTTGGGATAATATTACACTATCTTATTTAGTGAAACTTTTTTAGTTTGTCTAGATATTGAGTACATTGAGTCTTCCAAACGTTTTCTTTTTAACAATATTTTTACTATTTGTGATCTTTTGCATTTATATGTAAATATTAGAATTAGATTATCTTTTCCTTTTCTCCAAGGTTGAGATATTGGAGGGGATTTTATAGAATCTACAGATCAGTTTACATGGAATTATATCTTTACTCTACTGAGTAAAATCTAGTAACAAGTCTTCAAATCTAGTAACAAGTTTCCTCTATGTTTTTAGATTTTTTAAAAATAATATTTGTATCTTCTAGGTTAATTTTTATATATGCTGCAAGTTATGTGTAGAAATTCCAATTTTGCATGTAGATATACAATTGTTCGTGCCCCATTTGTTAAAAAGACTATTGTTTCTCCGTTGAATTGACTTTGCATCTTTGTTGAAAACCGGTTGTCTACATGTGTTTGTGTCTAATTCTGGACTTTCTGTACTATTTCAGTGATTTATTTGTTTATCTTTATGCCTATACCACACTGTATTGGTTACTGTAATTTTAAATCTTGAAATCATGCAGAGTAAATTCTCCAACTTTGTTCTTTTTTACAGTTGTTGACTATGTCAGGTCCTTTGTATTTCCCTATAAATTTTGTCAATTTCTGCAAAAAATTGAGATATTGAGATTTTGATTTGGGATTGTGTATTACATCTGTGCATCAACTTAGCAAAAACTGACATCTTAAAAATATTGAGTACTCTAATACATTAGCAAGATTTGCCTGTCCATTTATTAAGATTATCTTAAAATTTTTGAGCAATGTTTTTTTATTTTCAGTGTACAGGTCTTTTATATGTTTATTAGGTTTATTCCTAAGAATTCTATACCCTTGACATTAGTATAAATTCTATCATTTTAAAATTTCATACCTGATTGTTCATTGCTTATATATAAAAATACAATTAAGTTTTGTATACTGGTATCATTATACTGCGACCTTGCTGTATTAGTTAGCACACATTAGTTCTAGTAGCTTCTTTGTACATTCCATCAGATTTTCCACACAGATGATCTTGTCATCTTCTTTTTACTTCTCCCTTTCAATCTTTATGCCTTTAATTTGTATTTCATTACCTCTCTGTACTGGTTGGACCCTTCAGTATAATGTTAAATAAAAGTAGTGAGAATAGACATCATTGTCTTGTTCCTGAGCTTAGGGGGAGGGAATTCAGTCTCTTACCATTAAGTGTGATGTCATCTGTAGGTTTTTTGTAGATTACCTTTGTCCATTTGAGCAACTTCCCCTCTGTTTCCAGTTTGCTCAGAGTTTTTATTAGAATGGAGGTTGAATTTCGTCAAGTGCTTTTTATATATGTATTGAAATGAATGTGGGTTTTCTTTTTTAGTTTGTTAATATGGTGAATTACATGGATTGACTTTGAAATGTTAAATCAGCCTTGCATTCCTGGGACAAACCCCACTTGGTCATGAGGTATTATCCTTTTTATATATTGTTGAAACTGATTTGCTAAAATTATGTTTAAAATTTTTGTATCTATTTTATGAGGAATATTGGGCTGGAGTTTTCTTTTCTTGCACTGTTTTTGCTTGGTTTTGTTAGTGCAATGCTGGCCTTGCAGAATAAGTTGGGAAGTGTCCCCTCTTCTTTAATTTCCTGGAAGAGTTTATATAAAAATGATATTATTTTTTCCATAAGTATTTAGTTGAATTTACCAGTGAAGCCATCTGGGCTTGGGATTTTCTTTGTAGAAAGGGTTTCAATTATAAATTTAATTTCTTTAGAAAATATAGGGCCATTAATCTATTTATTTTTGTGTGAGTTTTGGTAATTTGTGTCTTTTAAGGAATTTTTCCATTTCATATAAGTTGTCAGATTTACTGGCATGAGGTTTTTACAATATCCTTTCTTTTCCTTTTAATATCTGTATAATCTGTAATGATATTACCTTATTCATAATTTGTGTCTTTTCTCGTTATTTCCTCGTTAGTCTGAGTAGAAGTTTATCAATTTTATTGAACTTCTCAAAGAGTCATCTTTTGGTTTCATTATTTTTTTCTATGTATTTATTTTTACTATTTTGTTGATTTCTGGTCTGATATTTTTCACTTGCTTACTTTGGTAATTTCTTAAGTTGGAAGCTTATGTTATTCATTTGATTGCTTCTTTTCTTATGTAGGTATTATGGGTATAGATTTCCCTTGAAAATACTGGTTTAGCAGCATCCCACACTTCAATTGATTGTGTTTTTCAAATCTAAATTATTACTGATTTTGTCTGTACTTAATCAATTATTGAGAGAGGGATACTGAAATCTCTGACTATAATTATGGATTTTTATTTTTTCCCTTTTAATTTTTTCTTTACGCATTTTAAGCTCTGTTACTGAGTGTATAAATGTTTAAGATTGCTATGTCTTCCTGATAAATTGGCTTCTTTATAATATTTACTCCAGAAATATTATTAATTTTTTTTTTTTTTTGAGACAGAGTCTCACTGTGTTGCCTGGGCTAGAGTGCCGTGGCATCATCCTAGCTCACAGCAACCTCAAACTCCTAGGCTCAAGCAATTCTTCTGCCTCAGCCTCCCGAGTAGCTGGGACTACAGGCATGCGCCACTATGCCCAGATAATTTTTTCTATATATTTTTAGTTGTTCAATTAATTTCTTTCTATTTTTAGTAGAGACGGGGTCTCTCTCTTGCTCAGGCTGGTTTCGAACTCCTGAGCTCAAACAATCCGCCCGTCTCGGCCTCCCGGAGTGCTAGGATTACAGGGTCTGCCACTGCGCCCAGCCAATCCCCAGAAATATTCTTTTGTCTAAAATTTACTTTGTCAGATATTAACGTAGCCACTCCTGGTTTTTCAAATTTTGTGTTAGCTTCTTAAATATTTTTTTAGCCTTTTACTTTCAATTTATTTGTGACTTTATGTATAACATGTGTTTCTTGTTAGCATCATATAGTTAGATCTTACTTTTTAACAAATCTGAAAATCTGTGGCTTTTAATTACAATTTTTAGACCATGTATATTGTGACTGTTGTTATGATATGATTTGAATCTGTCACTTTGCTATTTCTCTTCTATTTATTTCATCTATTCTTTGTTCCTTTTTGCCTACTTTTTTTTTTTTTTTTTTAAAGAGATGGAGTCTAGCTGTTGCCAAGGCTGGAATGCAGTGGCAAAATCGTAGCTCACTGTAACCTCAAACTCCTGGGCTTCAGTGATTGACTCTCCTGCCTCAGCCACTTGAGTAGCTGAGACTATAGGCACATGCCACCATGCCTGGCTAATTTTTAATTTTTTGGAGAGGTGGAGTCTTGCTATATTGCCCTAGCTTGTCTCAAACTCCTGGGCTCAAGTGATCCTCCTTCCTTAGCCTCCCAAAGTGCTGGGATTATAAGCCTGAGCTACTGTGCCTGGCATGCTTTTTTTAATTGAGTATTTTGTATGATTCCATTTTATTTTCTTGTGTTATAATATTTGCTGCAACTCTTAGTATTGTTATTTTCATGGTTTCTTAGGCTTTTGGTATACATACTTAACTTACCACTGCTTTTGAATGGTATTATACCACTTCACATATTTTTCTTCCATTTCTCCACTCCTGGCCTTCATGCTATTGCTAGCAAGCATTTTGCTTAATCATATATAAGCACACAATATCTTATCATTTTTGTTTAAGCCATGAATTATGCTTTATGGAGATTTAAATACTATAAGAAACATATTTAACATGTAGTTACCATTTATGATGCTTTTCATTCCTTTGTATAGATTCATATTTCCCTCTGCCTCAAAAACTTCCTTTACCATTTCTGTAGTGCGGGTTTGTTGGTGATGACATCATTCAGCTTTATGTGCCTGAAAATATCTTTGTTCTACCTTTTTTTTTTTTTTTTTGAGACCGAGTCTCATTCTGTTGCCCGGGCTACAGTGCCGTGGCTTCAGCCTGCTCACAGCAACCTCAAACTCCTGGGCTTAAGCGATCCTTCTGCCTCAGCCTCCTGTGTAGCTGGGACTACAGGCATGCACCACTATGCCCAGATAATTTTTTCTATATATTTTTAGTTGTCCAAGTAATTTATTTCTATTTTTTAGTAGAGACAGGGTCTTGCTCTTGCTCAGAGTGCTAGGATTACAGGTGTGAGCCACCGCACCTGGCCTCTACCTTTGGTTTTGAAAGATATTTTCATTGGGTAAAGAATTCTAGGTTGACAGTTTTTTATTTTATCAATTTTAAAGATAATAATTCAGTCTTCTTGTTTGTATTGCTTCTAATGAGAAATGTTGTGTCAATCTTATCTTTGTTCCTCTGTACAGAATGTGTCTTTTTCCATCTTTGCTTTAAAAAAAATCTTTTTAAACTATCACTGGTTTGGAGTGATTTGATTATTGAGTTTTGGTGTAGTTTTCTTTTTTCTTATCCTTAGAATTTGTTGAGCTTGTTGGATATGTGGATTTATAGTTTTTATCAAACTTAGAAAACTTGACCATTATTTCTTTGGCATTATTTCAGCACAACTTTTCCTGCCCCTGCCTTCTCCTTCTGTCTTTCTTTTGAGCCGGTAATTATCTACATATTAAACTGCTTGAAATTGTTCCATGGCTCACTAAAACTCAGTTAATTGTTTTTTAAATTTTCTGTCTCTCTGGGTTTTATTTCAGTGATATTCTCTTCTTTGATGTCTTATCTGCCATTAATCCCTTCTAGTATAGTTTTCATCTCTAGGAGTATGTTTAGGCCTTTAAATGTCTCTATTAAGCTTTGTGAATATGTGGAATACAGTTTTAATGTCTTTTTGTATTCCTTTGTCTGTTAATTTTAACATCTGTGTCAGTTTGGGCTTGATTTTGATTGATTTTTATCCTTGATATTTTCCCATTCCTTTTATGTCCCCAATTTTTAATTGAATAACAGACATTGTGATGATTATTTTTTTATTCCTATAAATTTCTTGAGCTTTGTTCTGAGATGCAGTTACTTAAAACTGTTTGATCCTTTAAGACTTACTTTTAAAATTTGGTAGGCAGAACTGGAATATCATTTTGGGCTGGGGCTAATTATTTCCCACTACTGAGGTAAGAACTTTCTGAATACTCTACTCAATTCCATGTAAAATTATGAAGTTCTCTAATCTGTCTAATGGGAACAGACTCTTTTCCTGTTCTTGTGTGAGCTTTAGGTGCTGTTCTTTATAATTCTTTTAGATGGCTTTTCCCTGGTCTCTGCTAGTTTTCTTACCTTTCTGTACTGATTAGTACTTTGTTGAATACTCCAATGGACCCTCTACAGTTGTCCAATTCTCCTTCCCTCTGTCTTGCCAACTTTAGTCACGTTGGTCTTTCCAAACCCTTAGCTCCATCTCTTCATCTTAGGGAATCTGCTGGGCTGCATCAGAGTTTCTCCTTCCTGTGGCATGGCTTGGCAAGTGTTTCTTGACAGTAAGCTGGGGCTATTGTAGGGCTCTTCTTATTTTTTTATTCTGTACTATGTCTTCTCTTGGGTTCTGTTCTGATATTATTCATATCATGTTAACTTTCTTGTACCATCAAGCCCATTTCTCATATTTTCTCCAGTTTTTTTAGTTTTCTTTTATAGAAGGTTTGGGAGTAATTACGTAGTCTGTAATTATGGGAATAAGGAGCCTCAAATCTTTTAATTTCAACTAATTTTTTTTCAGAGGAGTGAGTAGTTGTTTCAGGTCTGGTGGGGTCCTCAGGTAGAATCTAAGTGGGATTCAGACCTAGCCATCTGACATGTCTACAAGTTCTAATGAAGAGTCTACTGATGAGAACTGAGGAGCTGCACGAGTGAGAGGGTGATTGTCTTTGGGGCCAGACATGATGAGCTTGATGGAGAACTGAACCATGGTTATTAGAGAGGAGGAGAAAGAGTGAAAATGATGCCAGAGACTCACATTTCTTCCCTGTTCAACTCTCATTAGATTTACAAAGAGTGGCATCAAGAGAGAGTTCACTGTCTGTTAAAACT
The DNA here is from genome assembly GCA_963575035.1 of Avahi laniger. Taxonomy (NCBI): domain Eukaryota; kingdom Metazoa; phylum Chordata; class Mammalia; order Primates; family Indriidae; genus Avahi; species Avahi laniger. The sequence continues at coordinate 33,365 of CAUYSK010066704.1, forward strand.
GAAAGGACACACTTTTACTAAAAATTCTGCAAAATATGGAGGCACAGCCTCTCCATCAGCAGGTGGGAGCAAGAGGCAGTGAAATTTGAGTTATTACTGTTAATGTGACTGTTTAAGCACACCCAGGCTGGTGAGGCCTGGGGAAAATCAGGTTACACAGGGGCCAAGTTAGCCCGCATCCAGCTCAATCTTCACAGAGCTTCATTATTACAAGGGATCCATGGTACAAACCCACTGCCCGTCAGAAACTGGCCTGAGGCCAGAATCTCATTTACTTTGACCCCAGAATGTCCGTCAGATGATGAAGTTCTTGCCAGGGACTGATATTTTTCTGAGCTGGTATTCAGAGAGATTGACTTAAGGGTCCTTAAAATTTTGCAATGAGTCACACATAGGGTCAGGTTTTCTGAAACTGAATGTGTTAGAACTGCCTGGGGGCAATTTGTCAGTAACCTGTAGGCATTTGAGAAGCTATAAAAAGGATTAATATAATGCATAAAATGAAAGACAAGTAGTGGGGGTAGGGAGTGGGAAAACTATTCCCAGTGAACATAGCTCTAGTTCAGAAGATGAAATCTATATTTCACTCAGCGGAGAGTACAAATCTGTATTGCATTAACTCGGCAATTCTAACCAAAACAAAGACAGGATGGCAAATATTTAAACAGTGATTAAAACATTGCCCAGGCAATAGGAAATTTCTGTCCTAGCCAACTGTTTGCTTGGATGAAATAAAATAAATGAGGGGCACACAAACCATATCTTCCTGGTTGTTCTCAGGGACCCTTCTCTGGTAAGCAGGCAGCTCCCTCAATTGTGAACTTGAGTTCTGTGGGTTCCACTGGAAATAACCTAATGAGAAAGGACTCTGAAACTGTTAATGGCAAAAAGAGTATAGAATATATATTTTTCTTTTAACATGTTTTACATATATAAATGGCAGGGTGCAATCAGAGCAGATTTCCCTACCTGAAGGTTGAATGCTTAATTAAAAACAAACCCATATTTAATTTGGAGTGTACCTCTCCCCTCTCCCCTAATTTGGCTCTCTGCCAGCTGTTAGTCTAATTGCCAGAGTGGCAGCCTGAGATTCTACAGCCCTCTAGGGCAATTTGAAGGACATATTGTCATTACTAATTATAATGATGCTATGATTAAATGTATCACTGTCTGTTGAAAGACTTAAAATGATATGACAGCACAAAAGCACCTGAGTATGCCCCAAAAACCTACATTCTACTCAGTATGAAGTTAGATGTTGCCATTATGTTGTAAGTGACACTGAACCGTTCTCATTCCAGCTTTCAGTCAGAATGACCACAACTTTGATTGAACCCCACTCAGCCTTTTCTCCAGTCATCTTGAAAGATAAACTGTTTGGTGTTTTGGTGCAAGGTAATAATGGTGTTACTATGCTCTTTTGCAGACAGGCTGGGTGACTTAATTCGTATCAGTAAATGGCATTTAGTGTCACATTCGTAGCACTGAACTAAATACTGCAGGTGAGAGAAGAGGTAATGTTAGAGGTTGAATTGCATCCTCCCCTAAAGGGATATACTGAAGTCCTAAGCATTTCCCCAGAGTCTTAGAACATAGCCTTATTTTGAAATAGGTTAGAATAGGGTAGGCCCCAAACCAAAATGACTGATGCCTTTATAGAAAGGGGAAACTTGGACACAGGTATTTACACAGGGAAAATGCCATGTGAACATGAAAGCAGAAGTGGGGTGATGCATTTACAATCCAGGGAGCACCAAAGATTTCCAGAAAATTCCCAGAAGCTAAGAGAGAGAGGCATGGAACAGATTCTTCCTCACGGTAGGGTGGGTTCATGTCTTAGTCTGTTGGGGCTGCTATAACAAAATGCCATAAACTGGGTGGCTTACAAACAATAGAAATTGATTTCTTACAGTTCTGGAGGGCAGGAAGTCAAGATCAAGGTGCCAGCAGATTTGATGTCTGGTGAGAGCCTATTTCCTGGTTCATTGGTGGTGCATTCTTGCTGTGTCCTCACATGGCAGAAGGGGTGAGCTGTTCTATGGGGCTTCTTTCATAAGGCTACAATTCCATTCAAGAGGGCTCCTCCTCCTGATCTCCCCAAAGTTTCCACCTTCTAATACCATCACCTTGGAGATTAGGATTTCAACATAAAAATCTTGGGGAATATGAACATTTAGACCATAGCAGCCCCTAATCCAATATGACTAGTATCTCTATGAGAAGGTGGCCACATAAAAATAGAGACACAGAAGGAGAGTGTCATGTGACAACGAAGGTGGAGACTGGTGTTAAGGCAGTTACAAGCCAAAGAATGCCAAAGATTGCCAGCAAGTCACCAGTAGCTAGGAGAGGTGCATGGAAGGGTACTCACCTATGGGCATAGACATCTGTGCCTTGCTGACAGCTTGATCTTGCACTTCTAGTCTTCAGAACTCTGAAAGAATAAATTTCTGTTTTAAGACAATGAGTGGCACTTTGTTATTACAGCCCTAGGAAACTAATACAGTCAGGAATGCCTCTTTTTTAAGCAACATGGGATCTAGAGATGGGTATGTCAGACACGGTATGTAATGAGGGTGGAATGTGGGATGCAGGGAAGGGCCAGTGGAGACAATGTTGCTTCAGGAGGTAGATTTTAAGCTGATTTCAAAGTGTCCTGATGAGAGTCCTCGAAGACATTTGAAAGTGGGTTTTGCCCCCCTGTGAAGTCGATACGCAAGAGAGGGTGATCTGTAGTCTGGCCTATATGGCCAAATCTTTCTCTTCCCTCCATGCAGAATATACTCATTCAAAGAATATGAACTAGCCCCAGCTTCATAGATACCCTCTTTATTACTAGTGGGTTAACAAAAGTATAGACTAGGTTAGTTACATAGATAAAAAGGAATTTGCAATGTGGAGTGTTAAATCCAAGGCTATTTATTCCACATCCACTGTAACTATCCTAACCCAAGTAGCTGTTTTAAAACCCAAATGACTAGAACCCTTGATAAAATTTTATTTAAAGTGAATGAACAGAGACTCAGGTTCTCTGACTTTGCAAATTTGAATCCAGCACCCAGCGGCTAGTCTAGCAGCCCATTGTAGCCCCCATGGCATGAACATGGAGCACTTGGTCTCATGCCTGTGGTGGGTGCTCTCCAGGAAGCTCTGGAGTTTCCACCTGCCTTCCAGCCATACCATATTGATTCTCTGAAATGAGCATGCCACCATGTCACTCCTTGTGTACAACCTTTTGGTGTCTCTGACTGTCTATAGCATCAAGTCTAAGCATGATGCTTAAACAAGCTTCTGTCATCGTTCTCCCTCTGGGCTCCTTCCCTACTGTACTCTCCCTTTAGTTTTCTGTCTGGTGACACAAAATTACTTGTTGTTTCCATCGTACATCCTTATATGTCTTGTTCTGTGACTTTAACTTAATATCACTTAAATTTACAATGCCCTTTCCTTCTTTTTCTACTGGGAAAACTCTAATTAATCTTTCAAACATGGTAAGGGGAACTTCCTTGGCTACAGCCTCCAGATAGACTTAATAACTTTTCTTTTTGTATTATTTTTTACATACTTCTTTATTGTACATCTCATACTATATTTAGTGATTTGTTTATAAATCATCTCCTGATTAAACTGTGAGATCCTTGAGGGCAGGAACTATGTTTTATTTCTATCAGATGCCCAGTAGTAAGCACAGTGCTTATGCCAGGTGATTAGTAACTAGGGAAATGATTTTTTTACTCAACAAATCTTTCTTGAGGCTTTTTATGTGCCAGACATTGTTCTGGGCCTTGTAGACATGGCAGTAGTCAAGACAGATAGGGACTTTGCTTACATGGAGCTTGTGTTCTGATGGAGAAGATGGGTAAATAAAAAAAATAGATATGGTATATTCTTTCAGGTAATGATATGTGCTGTGAAGAAGAACAAAGCAACTTAAGAGGTTGTGGGTTGGGGGAGATTCTCTTAGATTCACAAGTCAAGAGGTGGTCAAATGAAATGGATATGGGGCAGGGACCCTCTCAGGGGCCTGGCAGGGGCAGCATGGAAATAAAGGGAAATGTTGAGTCCCTTCAGGGGAAGTTCTGGGCACCTGGCTGGCCTTGACAAGTGAATGGGAAACCTGATAAGATCAGTGGCCCTCCAAGTAAGCCAGAGTCCCGAGGTGTTTCGGTTTCCTATGGAAACTAAACGATGGCATCTTAACATATGTTGTTTTTCAGAAACCCCCATGCAATGGAAAATGCATGTAAGGGGGAAGTGAGGAATTGAATTCTGCCTGTGATTCTTTGTTCTAAATTTCGCCCTGAGGGGCCTGTCACATCTATCTCAACATTCCTTCTGTTCATCTGAGAATCTCTGAATCCACCTATAACCTGAAAGCCCTACTTCGAGATGTCCCACCTTTTGGGGCCAGGCCAATGTATGACCTCCATGTATTGATTTACAATTTTGTCTGCCTGAAATGTACCCCTGCCTTTAAAAACCCTTGCTTGTAAGTCACTGAGGAGACTGGGTTTTAAGCATTAGCTGCTCATTCTCCTTGCATGGCGCCCTGCAATAAAGTGTCTTTCTTCCGCTGCAGCTTGGCTTCAGTGTCTGGCTCCACTGTGCCAGGTGAATGGACCTCAGTTTGATTCTTTGGTTCAGTAAGAAAACTTACCAAAAAAGGCAGAGGTTTCTCTATAATCAACCTTGACTACTGATAGCCTTCTTATCTACGTTAGGTTAATGTATTGTTTGAGAGAGTCAGGACTGGGAGCTTTACGTATATCATCTTATTGGACTTTTACAGTGCCCCTCGAGACAAGTGCAATTACAGATGAATGACAACTTGAACTGTAGAGAAACTAAATAATGTGTCCATGCGTAGTGTCTGAGTGTGTGAGCCATGATCCAAACCCAAGTGGTCCTGGGCCACCAGTTCTGCAGTTGAATTCAATAAATACTTATCAAGTACTGATTTTGTGCCAAGCCCTGTTCCACATGCTTGCACATGCCAGTGAACAGAAAGGCCAAAAGTCCCTGCCCTTTCAGAAAATAACCAGTTTTGACAAGGATGTGGAGAAATTGGAACCTTCGTGTACTGTTGGTGGGAATGTAAAATGGTGCAGCCACTGTGGAAAACAATATGGTGGTTCCTCAAAAAATTAAAAATGTAATTATCAAATGATTCAGCAATTCCATTTCTAGGTATGCCCAAAAGAATTTAAAGCAGAGCCTTAAAGAGATATTTTTACACCCATGTTCATAGCAGCATCAGTCAAAAGGTAGCAACAATGCAAGTATCCATCAGAAGGTGGATGGATAGATAAAATGTGGTATACATGCATTTACCACATGTGAAATATTAGTCATAAAAAGGAAAGAAATTATGCCATATTCTATAACATGGATGAAACTTGAAGACATGATACTAAATGAAATAAAGCAGTCACAAAAGGACAACTTACTGTATGATTCCACTTATATAAGGCACCTAGAGTATTCAAATTCATAGAGACGGAAAGTAAAATAGTAGTTGTCAGAGGCTGAGGGGAGGAGGAAAGGGGAGTTATTGTTTAATGGGTATAGAGTTTCAGTTTAGGAAGATGAAAAGAGTTCTGGAGACGGAAAGTGGTGATGGCTACACAACAATGTGAATGTACTTAATGCCACTGAACTGTACACTTAAAAAGGGTTAAAAAAGTACATCTTATGTGTATTTTACCACAATTAAGAACAATCCCTGCCCTTGTGGAGCTCATGTTCTGGTGAGGGAGATAGACAATGAATGATAAACAGATTAAATATGTAAATTATAAACTGTTAGTAGGAGATGAGTGGTGCATAGACAAACAGAACAGGTTAAAGAAGATTGGGAGAGGCTGGTGGGGGATGGGTGGGAGAGTGTATTTTTAGTTTTAAACTGAGTGGTTAGTTCCATGGTCTTTTTCAGCTGATGTCAAAATATGTTGTGAATAAAGCATGTCAGCAATGAAACTGGGGTATCTTCCTTAGCATCCATGCTTTGCCCAGAAATCTCTGGCTTGTTCGAATCTTGAGTGGGAATTTAAAGTCTCTCAGAAATGACTTTCAAGTATCAGTGTAGGAAGTCCTGAACAGTAGGCTGGGAGGAGGGAATGTCACCTGGCAACATGGTGGCGATGGATGGGGTGGAGAGGGGGGGCGGGAAGGGGCGAGGGCTTCTTTTTAAGTATGCGAGGGAGAAGCCAGGAGGGGCATACATGTTAGGGACTTATAAGTAGGATAAGGGAGAGAGAATGGAGGTGAAGCAACTTGCAGGGGGTGCTCTAAGATAAGGGAGGAGGTTCTATTATTGATAGGCTAAACAATGGAGAGTAAGCATGGGGTTTTCATTTTTATTGTAAATTATTTAGTTACTCCATCCTGTGGTCCCCAAACCCCTAGCTGAGGCCCAGTACCTGTCCATGGCCTATTAGGGACTGGACCATGCATCACCGCCTGAGCTCCGCCTCTGCCCTCCACGCCCCACCCCACCCTGTCCGTGAAAAATTTTCTCCATGAAGGAACCTGGCTGCACAGCAGGAGGTGAGGCGGTGAGCTGTGGGCCAGTGAGCAAAGCTTCATCTGTGTTTACGTTCCCCATCGCTCACATCACTGCCTGAGCTCAGCCTCCCCAGCCCCCCCCCAAACCAAATCCATGGAAAATTGTTTTACATGAAACCAGCCCCTGGTGCCAAAAAGGTTGGAGACCGTTGACTCCATCCATTGATTCCTGCAGCCAGCCTTGGAGGAGCCAGGTCTCCAGGTGCCTCTGGGCTAGTTCCTGGGGATTGGTCTAGAGGAGTAGCTGCCCTTAGGGAATGAATCATAATGTAGAAGGAAAGTCAAAACATATGCACATGGGGAATATTTAAATAGCAAGGCCGTGTAGCTGCCACCCAGATGAGTGATCCAGACAAAAGATGGTGGTAGACAAAGCTGACAGTCAAAATATCTAATAATTCATACCACATAGACATCATTCTGGATTACAATGGATGCCCATCGCATCAGAACAAACCTCCTGACCAGGAATATCAGCACTGGTTATGGCAGCTTTGGGGAGTACAGATCCCTGGGACTGGGGCCACCGTGGGACAGTTCTGGGAGAAGGAACTCAGACTGAGGCTGGAGAGGTGGGGAGGGAAAGAGAGCTGGGCGAAATTAAAGTAGTTCATGATGTAAGTGGGATTCTTGGAAGATGATTCTGATAGCTGCGTGTGGCCTAGAATAGAGTGGGAGGAATGAAGGAAGAAAATTGGTGAGAAGGCTGTTCTAGGAACTGAGGTGTGAGGTGAGGAGAGTGGAGGACTTGATACTGGAGAGAAAGGCTGACCCACGAGCCAGGAAAGCTGAGAGCAGGAATAACTCCATGTCATTCCGCCAAGGGCCAAAGAGTTTGTTTCTCACCACAAATTGCTGGGATGTGACTGTGAAGAATAGTAAAAATATAATAAGGTGTGAACTTAAGCATCTGACACTCCTTCCTCTCCCTTCCCTGAAATTCCTCTCTTAAGACCCATCAAGGGAATTGGAAAATAATACTGTGAAGATGGCTTGCAGGAATTGCTCCAGGGTCTGAGGTATTCCAAGCACAGAGGTGGGCAGATCAACCTCTCAGCCTCTGGCTTGGGTTTGGTGGAATATTAAAGATTCTTTGAAGCCCTTAGCCCCATTCCTGGGAAGTCCCATTTTAGGGGTTATGTCATGGGAAGATTCCTGACCTGCTGTCCCAGAAAAGCCCAAGCTTACCTTCTTGTTAAAACAGGACCTTGGTCACCCTACTATTGAGCTCTCCACCCAGACAAGTTTTGTGTATAGTTCAGGAGGCTCTGAGAGTTGTAGGGCTTCCTTTCTGCCATTTTAATTTGAATGCTAATGAAAAATTCTTCAGGCAAGTAGTAATGTTTGTACAGATCTCTTAGAAAAGAGGAAGAGGAAGATAAATGACTGAATGCATTTCAACTTCCACAAGAGCTACTTGGGGATGGTAAAGATGAAGGATAAAGGGATGTGGGGTGGTGGCTATCTGGAGTAACAGTGAGATAATTGGGTAGCCATTTGTGAACACACACACAAAATTATACCTTTGCTTCACTTTGTGCATCAAATAATTACATATTTTCATTACTTTTTCATAATATGAAAATGTGTAAATATTTCAATTATATTTTCAATATACAGCAACTGAAACCTTAATAGTACTACAGGAAACATGGTAGAGTTTTTTTAAAAATAACTTACCATAGGAAGGTGTTTCTAAACCTGGAATAAAACTCTGAAGCTGTTAAAAAGATTAACAAAATGAACAAATAAGAATTTTTTTATTATTAAAAATGCTATAAACAAAGTCAAAAGACAAACAACCTGAAGGACATATTTACAACATGTGACTCAGACAAACCACTACTATGTGATTTGTTTTTTCACATTAGGTTGTAAATATTTTCTCCCATTCTGTAGATTGTCTATTCACTCTATTGATTGTTTCCTTGGCTGTGCAGAAGCTTTTTAATTTGATCAGGTCCCATTTATTTATTTTTGTTGCTGCTATGATTGCCTTGGAGTCTTCATAAATTATTTTCTTGGGCCAATATCTGTAAGAGTTTGCCCAATGTATTCTTCTAGAATTCTTATAGTTTCATGCCTTAGGTTTAAGTCTGTTATCCATTGTGAATTAATTTTGGTGAGTGGTGAGAGACGCAGATTTTGTTTCAGTCTTCTGCATGAGATTATCCAATTTTCCCAGCACCATTTATTGAATAGGGATTCTTTTCCCCAGTGTATGTTTGTGTCTGCTTTGTCAAAGATCAGATGGCAATATGAGGATGGTTTTATATCTGGGTTCTCTGTTCTGATTCATAGATCTATGTCTCTGTTCTTGTGCCAGTACCATGCTGTTTTGGTTACTATAGACTTGTAGTATAGCTTGTAGTCTAGTAAAGTGATGCCTCTTGATTTGTTTTTTTTGCTTGCTTTGGCTATTTGTTTTCTTTTCTGGTTCCATACAAAGTGTAGAATTATTTTTTCTAGATCTGCAAAAATGACACTGGTATCTCCCTGTGATCCACACGTGAGCTACAACTACACTCTGCTCTTTTGCAGTCCAATATTCTACCTTCCAGCTGGGATGATCCTTCAAGCGATGTCCCTAGTTGGCCATCTTGGCTCTGCTGCTGTGGTGTGTGTTTAGTCCTGTAGGATACTATCACTTGTGTAACACCACCACCATCAAGATACAGAGTAGTTCCATCATGTGGCCCTTTTAGAATCACACCCACATCCATCCTGCCCCATGTCCACCATCACTGACCCCTGGCGATCACTAATCTGTCTTCCATTTCTGTAATTTTGTCATTTTAAGAAGGTTATGTACATGAAATCATATAGATGTAACCTTTTGGGATTGGCTTTTCTTTCTCTGTATAATTAATTCCCTGGATACTCAGTCAGGTTGTGTGTATTGGTAGTTTGTTCCTTTTATTGCTGAGCAGAAGTCCTTGGTATGGATATACCACTTTTTTTTTGCTTTTTAAACATTCACTCATTGAAGAATGTCTAGGTTGTTTTCAGTTTTTAGATATTACAAATGAAGCTGTTGTGAACATTCATGTGTAGTTTTTTTGTGAATATAAGTTAATTTCTCTGGGATGAATGACCAGATATAGTGCAGCTGCTTCTGGGTCATATGGTAATTGCATGTTTAATTTTATAAAAAATTGTAAAAACTTTTTCCAGAGTGGCTGTATCATTTCACATATTTTATACATACATTTTTTTTAAATAAGAAAAGTTTTATTATGTAGTCTTTAGAAACATGACATCAAATGATTTTGTTTTGATATGATGTAGAGAAAAATGGATATCTAATATGTTAAGATTGGAAAGTATGCCCACAATATATTCTTTTAAAAAAATTTTTAAATAAATTGAGAAAGAAAGAGACAGAGAGAGAGAGAGAGACAGAGACAGAGAAGGGGATATTGATTTAGTCAGTGTGGGCTGCTGTAACAGCATAAATACCATAGATACCATAAATACCATAAATATCATAGCAAAATACCATAGACTGGGTAGCTTACAAATAGCACAGAAGTTTGAGATCAAGGAGCCAGTATGGTCAGGTTCTGGTGAAGCCCTTCTTCCAAGTTGCAGATTGCTAACTTCTTGTATCCTCGCATGGTGGAAAAGAGGTGAGAGAGCTATCTGGCGCCTTTTTTATAAGGGCACGAATTTCATTCATGGGGGCTCCACACTCATGACTTAATTACTTCCTAAAGGCCCCACCTCCTAATACCATCACATTGGGGGTTAAAATATCAACATATGAATTTTGTGGGGGGAGGGGACACAAATATTCAGTCTACCATATATATACATAATTTTCTACAAATCAATAATAAAGAAGATTAACAACCTAATAGAATTAGCAAAGAACATGAATACATATTACACAGAGAAATAGATACAAATGGTTCTTTTTTTGTTTATTTGTTTTTACAAATGGCTCTTTAACATGAAAAATATGGTCAGCTTGTTTCTTCATATGAAATACATAAAATAAAATTATAGTAGACACCATTTTTTCACTTATCAGACTGTCAAAGAATAAGTTTGAAAACACATTCAGTGAGTGTTTGCGGAAATAGACAATCTTTTATACATTGTGGGTGGGGTTATGAGTTAGTAAAGCTGGATGAAGGACAATTTAATAATATTTATAAAGAAGTTTTAATGACATTGCTCTTTGGCTCAGCAATTCTACCTCTAGGAATTATCCAATAGATGCACTCATGTATGTATGAAATTTATTAATTCATTCAACAAATATTTATGTGCTAGTTTCTGATCTAGATGCTTGGGATACATCAGTGAATAAAACAGACAAGCTCCCTGTCTTTGGGAAGTTGTATGTTATAGATTAGTAAGAGGAGACAGGCAATAAATAATAAACATAATAAATAAGTGATAAAATATATTACAAAATTTTAAGTGTGTTGGAAAAAAACAGAATGAGCTAAGGGAATTGGATGTGTTGGGGAGTAAGTGTGGGTTGAAATTTTAAAAGGATGGTTGGGGTTGTTTTCATTGAGATGACATTTGAACAATAACTTGAAGGAGATCCGGAAAGGATGCTTAGTGCTTACCAAATACAGGCATGAGCCACATAACATTTTGGTCAACTATGGATCACATGTACAACAATGGTCCCATAAGATTATAATGGAATATATATAGAAATATGATATATGCCACTTGATATTGACACTGCAGATCAATAGGGGAAATGACTGATATTCAGTAATGGTGCTGGGATATTTGGCTTTCTATATAAAATATGAATAAATAAAATATATCCCATCTAAGTTTGTGTAAGTACACTCTACGATGTTTGCACAATACTTGGAATGTATTGCCATCATTAAGGAAAGCGTAACTGTACTGTGCTCATCTATATTTTCCCGATCCCTTGTCATTAGGCAGTGCCCTGTGACCCCTTTTGATCAATAGCCCGTGGGTGGAAATGACATGGGCTGAAATTCTTGAGAGTTGGTACATGACCCCAGCTCTGTCTTCCCTGCCATGGCAATAGTGAAAGCCTCATGTGATGATGGTGGAGTCAGAAGATGCAATCGGCCTCAACTATTTGGCCATCACTTGAAAGGAAGCTATCCTTATGAACCACCTGTGTATGACTTTTATGTTTTAAACCACTGAGCTTTTGAAGTTTTTAACTTTAGCCTAGCCAAGCCTTGTGAATTCAGGAAGTGAGAGAGTTAGCCATGTGGACATCTGGGGAAGAGTATTTGAGGTAGAGGAAACTGCCAGGGCTAAGGCCCCAAGACAAGTGTGTGCCTTGGATGCTCTAGAGATTCACGCACAAGGTTACTCATGAAACACTCTTTTAGTGGCAGAAGATTGGAAGCAAACTAAATATTCTTTGATAGGGGACTTTTTATATAATTATAGCACATCCATTCAAGGAAATACCATGTAGTCATTACAAATAATAAGGCAAACCTTTATGAAATGAATTTAGTGATCTCCAAGATATATAATTAAGTAAAACATATAAGAATAGTGTCACTAGCATGATATGGTTGTAAATAAATGCTCCATCCATTAAAAATAAGGGAATAAACATATTTATGCTTAAGAACAAAGTTATGAATATTAGAAAGTCACCTCCATGAAACTGTTCATGTGTGTCATGTGGAAGAGCATCATTGGGAGTGATTTTTCTTTCCTGGGGGACTTTGGCAACATCTGGATGTATTTTTTATTGTCGTGACTGGTGAGAAGGATGCTAGTGGCATCTAGTGGGTAGCGGCCAGGAATACTACTAAACATCTGACAGTGCACAGGACAGCCCCCCACAACAAAGAATCATCTACCCCAAAAGTCAATAGTGCTGAAGCTGAGAAATCCTGATTTAGGAGGTCTTGATTAAAGGGGATTTTTGTTTGTTTGTTTGTTTGTTTTTTGAGATAGAGTCTCACTGTGTCACCCAGGCTAGAGTGCCATGGTATCAACCTAGTTCACAGCAACCTCAAACTCCTGGGCTCAAGTGATCCTTCTGCCTCAGCCTCCCAAGTAGCTGGGACTATAGGCACATGCTACCACAACATCTGGCTAATTTTTCTAATTTTAGTAGAGATGGGGTCTCACTCTTGCTCAGGCTGGTCTTGAACTTCTGACCTCAAGTGATCCTCCCACCTTGGCCTCCCAGAGTGCTAGGATTATAGGCCTGAGCCACTGTGCCTGGCCTGATTAAAAGGTTTTAACTGGGCTATTCTGAGATGGTGAGATGCGCTTGGATATTTTGCTTGATAACATCAACTTTTATCTGTAGCATGTGAGTTATAATCTTCACAGAAGCCAGCTCCTGGGGAAAGAAGAAATTCTCATCAGTTTCCTTTGGCCAAATCTTTCTTTTTGCTGGTTAGAAATTATTGGCTTTGCTTTCTATCTTTTAGCAAAAGTCCCATCTGTATTCCAATATATGTTTTGGTTATAGTAAATAATGTGCTCCAACGACTGGAAAAAAGTATCCTAAATGGCACCAGATGTAGTTTAGTGCTGACTTTAGAGGGTGGCAAGGCCTTCTATAGGACAAGCAAGATTACATACTTTCCACTCAGAGCCATCAGACAAAACGTTTACAAATTACAAAGTAATGGCCGTTGCTTTACTTGTTAGGATAAACCAGAAAAACAGGCTTCAGTTTATTGAATCTATTATTGAACTCTAATTAGCTGTGGCGTTTGGACATTCTGAGGCCTATGGTAAGATAAATAATATTTATGGTTTCTTCAATGTATCAAATCATTGTTTACGAAATGCAGCGTAGTATGGAATGCTCTCCTCTCTCAGAGTTAAGACCACAGAGTGACCAGGCGCTCATTCTGGGCTTATGATTGAGGCACTGGAGCCCAGCATGGGTAATCTTCACGCAGACACTCTCACCGCAGATATCAAAGCACTTAGCAACGTCTCAGGCTCCTCACTGGGTTCTTAACCAATACCCGTAATACTGCCATGTGGCTCTGGGTGGAATGGAGGAAGGGTAGCATTAAAGACACTGAGTAATCTGAAAATGAAGGGTAGGAGAATTAAAAACCAGTTCACTTGGGTTCAAGGAAAATTTCTGACGATGTCAGCATTTTCCATTTTGGAGAAAAAGATGTCTTTTAAAATTTTCCCTAAGAGAACTTGCTAAAATCTCATTAGTGGATAAGTGAATTGAAATAGGCGGAGAAAAAATTTTAAACCATCACCCAAAAAGTAAAGTCCCAAAGACACAAACTAAAATTCCCGGATAATATAACAATGAAGACCAACAGACTTGAGTTTCCTTATTTGTAAAATAGGGAGCAACAATCGCTTCTCCCAAACTCTTGAAGCCAAATGAGTTTCAGAATTCAGAATTTTTAATGCTTTAGAAAGGTAATAAAGTATATATTGTTATTTATTCTATGGAACCCTAAGAAATGTTTGAGGGCAGTATCCCCTAACGAAACACATTAATATTTCTGTGTTGAAGTGTGCACCAAATGAATTAAATAAAGACCATCAGTAGCTTCATGTTAGGTTGTCAGGTTTTATTGTCCAGTGAGTTTGCTTTAGACTTATGAAAAAACTTTCAGTTTTCAAGAGCTCTAGGATTTCTGAACTGCAAATGAGGGATGCTGTACCTGTATCTATCTCAAAGAGGTATACTAAGAATTAATGGTATCATGGGTAAACTGTGCATAGTGCTGGCATATATAATAGCAGGCATGCAGTAACAGTGGCTATTGTTATTATTAGGTTTTTGCTTTCACAGGTAAAAATAATCAGATATTATAATTATGTTATTATCAGCATTTAGAATTCTTTTGGATTGATGTATATTTTGGCCCCTGTTCCATTTCTTTTCTTTCCTTCCCTCTTTTTCCCCTTCTTTTCGCCTTTGCTTTCTCCCTCTCCTCTCCCTGCTCCCTCTTCCTTCCTTTCTTTTATCCTCCTTCCTTCCTTCCTCCCTCCCTTAAACAAGGCTTTGACCTTAAAATCCTTGCACATAAAAAGTGATTTGAGTGGTCATCTTTAACCTGGTTTAATTACTAGACAGGCTCTGTAAGCTTCACATACTGATAGAAGGCCTTTTCTTAAAGAGATAAAAAGCAAAACCAAAACAAAAGTAGTAAAACAAGCAGCAAGCATCTTACTTGTCTTAGATTTCTGTGTCCTTCTTTCTCAGCAAGACCTAAGTGTTCTAACCGCAATGATTCTGATGACCAGGAATTCCACAGCTGGCAGTCTGGGCTGAGTCAGAGGGATTTGAGTTGGATCAGCACAGAGTCCAGGCCAAAGTCATGGTGAACTGGCATGAAAAATACATGTACATGGCCGGGCGTGGTGGCTCACGCCTGTAATCCTAGTTCTCTGGGAGGCCGAGGCGGGCGGATTGTTTGAGCTCAGGAGTTCGAGACCAGCCTGAGCAAGAGCGAGACCCTGTCTCTACTAAAATTAGAAAGAAATTAATTGGACAACTAAAAATATACAGAAAAAACTAGCCAGGCATGGTGGCGCATGCCTGTAGTCCCAGCTACTCGGGAGGCTGAGGCAGGAGGATCGCTTGAGCCCAGGAGTTTGAGGTTGCTGTGAACTAAGATGATGCCACGGTACTCTAGCCCGGGCAACACAGTGAGACTCTGTCTCAAAAAAAAAAAAAAAAAAAAAAAAGAACTAAAATATAAAGCTTTTTCATTTCTTCCATGGTCTCTCTCTTGACTTGCCATGGTATATTTTATTCACTACATAATGTCAATCTAAGTAACAAAAAATGTAATTATTAATATGAATTGTCTGTTCCCCTTCATATTGTGCAGTGTAGTTTAAAGTGCACAGATGAACACATTTAGCTTATATGCAGAATCACCAAATCATAGAATTTATGTTTTGTAGTTCATACATACATTGTTCTTCCCAAAACAGTGGAAATGCTGCACCAAACTAACTAAGCTGTTTTTATTTCACTTCTTAATATGCACACATTCTATCAACATGCTCTACCTTCAGCTTCCTAAAGAGTAAGGACTAATGGAAAGGGAACTATGGATTGCCTTATCTTTTCCTTTCCTCTGACATCATACATCATCATTTTCAGTATAAGTGATTGGCTGACGTGAAGAAGTAATGTAAGAAAGGATATTATAGGGCTCCTTGGTTGTTCTTGTTTCTTAGAGTGCCATTGCCTTCTTTCTACATTCAAAGCAAATTCTCGTTCTAGTAGAAAGTGTGAATTCTTGGGACTGCGCTGCCACATAGTCGTAGACATGACATGCTTACCTTGTGCTTGCTCTGAGTCTTGCTGAACTCCCACACATGGTGAGCCCACTAGAATCCTGCACTCATAGGGCATCAAATGGACTATATGCAAATAAGGTGACAAGGAATGGCAACATGCATATTGCATGTATTTCCTCTGCTCACATTCATGCTCCATTGTTCCATTGGACTTTACTTACAATGAATTATGAAGAATTTCTGCATGGTGATAGTAGAGCATTGAACCAAGTGTGGAGCCCATCCGAGCAGAGGGTCCTGTGTGATTGCATGGGTCGCACACCCTTGAAGCTTGCCCTATTGTTTTTGTTATCTTAAGGGCCAGTTCCTGTTGTTGTCCCTCTTCCCTTGGCTTTCTATTCTGGATTATGAGGTCTCCTTATCTTGTCCCGTGGGGTCCAGAATTTTTCTTTGTTCAGGTTGAGTTCTAGGTTTTTTGACAATGACAAATAGCAGTTATTCATGGGACAAGGTGCCACTCACTGTTGATACCTGTTCATTCTTTCATCATGTGTTTATCAGTCAGACAGATTAGCCCATGGATCCTGAATAGGAAAGAAACGAAACTGAATCTGAAAGATCAGGCTTGAGGTTTAGGAAGTTTAATAAAAATCAAAACTGACAATCAGTAGCTTCAAAATTGTACCTCTGCTGGCAGCAAAGTATTTTGCTTGTGGTATTGTTGGATTTATAAAATCATCAGTAGGCTGGTAAGATGTTTGTTTGCAAACCAATAGCTTGCTGAACTTACTTCTGGAAGTATTTTGTATGCTATTAAAGTGTTTTGCATTATACCTTTAATAACACAATTCTTCAAGAAGAAAATATCCAAACATTTCTCAATTTGCAGCTAGTCCGAACAGTCCCTTGGGTGAGTACAGGCCACAGAGGTTGGTCGTTAGTACAGGCTGGGCAGACCCGAGTTTTACTCCCTGGCTCCAACCCTTACTAGGTATGACTTTGGACAAGTCACTTGTGATTTTGAGCTGTTTCCTCACCTGTGAAGAGACAATGATAAGAATAGCTAGCTAAAAGGCTAATCCTTCACAAGATACAGAAAATGGGTTAATTAGACTTTTGACATAGGCATTCAATCAGTTTTACCTATTATGATTATTAAATAGCATAAAACTGAAAACAAAATACTTCAGTTGACTATGCTTTTAAGGTTGGAGGGTGAGTAAATCTGATAGTCTTGGCTAGTTCTTTTGGAAACCCAGCAGGTAGAAATTCAATATGAAGGAGAAAATAATATTGGTCTATACTAGACTGTGAGTGTTTGGAAAATGAGAACTGTGTCATTTATTTCGGTGTCCTCAGCCCAGCACAGTGTTTAGCACATAGCAGGTGCTGTTGATTAAATGATAAATGAATGAATAGGGAAATACCTTATTCTTCACCTCTTGTAACATGTATCTTTCTAAATTTGCAAACAAACAGACTTATTTTTCAAGACAGTCTAAATTATGTGGGCATATATGGTTTTCTGTAAGGAATCCCTTTGCTTTTCACAACTGAAAAGAAAAAAAAGGAAAAAAACAGACAACCTGGTGGTATCTTTATTTTTGTTAAAGATGGAGATAAATGATAATTTTCCGTATCTGAACACAAGCTGACCTGTGAGTCCTAAGTGCAGTGACAGGTAGCCTGGACCCTCAGCTGGAATCTGGGCTGCATTGTGGGACTAGACAGACACCGACACTCCATGTGGCTGGTTATCTGGGCTTCCGATCGTAGCCTTCCCTTAGAGCTCCCTGACCAGACAACCTGTCCCCATCATAGGACCAGCATCGGAGTGTCTGCTCCTGACCAGGCTCAGCTGCACTGGGCAGGTGGTGGTGATTCCTAGGGAGCCAAGAGAAAGCCAGGCTGTCGTTTAGATTCAAGGGAAGATCTATTTGCCTTTTGATAACAAAGAGTTTAGGAAGATATTTGCGCCATAGGATGCAATTTGAAAGACTTACATCTAAAAGAAAATAAATTACATAGTAATTGGAAAGCTATCTTTTAACAATTTATAAGGGAGAGGCCCTTTTGTGTGTGTTTTCCTGCCAATTTTGTTTAAATGCTCTGCAATTTAAACACGCTGAGGATTGGTGACCTAGAGTGGTGTTTGGGCTTTGAAAATTCTGGGATAGGTTAAAGGCTTTTAACACAAAACAGTTGCAGTTGTCTTTTTTTTGGAAACAGGGTCTCGCTCTGTTGCTGGGGCTAGCAGTGGCGTCATCATAGCTCACTGCAGCCTTGAACTCCTGAGCTCGAGATCCTCTGCCTCAGCCTCCCTAGTAGCTGGGACTACAGTTGCCCAGCACGACGCCCATCTAATTTTTTTATTTTTTTGTAGAGATGGGGTTTCACTATTGCCAAGCTGGTCTTGAACTCCTGGGCTCAAGCAATCCTATCACCTGGGCCTCCCAAGGTGCTAGGATTACGGGTATGAGCCACAGTGGCCAGCCTGCAATTGCCTTTTTTTTTTTTAAAAGTCTGCTACTGTAATCTCTATTCCACAGAGTATATTTTTCAGGACACTGTTAAATCCCAGGTATGGATAATTATATATGCCACCAATGATATGTGGAAACACATAAAAGGTCAGCTTCTCAGGATATTTTTATTACTTGAAAATTATCTGATGCCATTAATAATTTCTTATGCTATTTTTTTTAAATTGGATTTTCTGTTATTTTTATGTAGATTCAAGTGATTTATTTTCATAGGAGTGGAAAAGAAAGTTATTTATCTTATATATACTCCCACCTTTCCTGAGAAAGTATTTAAGGATATTTAAGGATTAAAGGTCCTCTTCAAGCTTGACCATCTAAGTTTTAAAATTTGTATTCAGCAAAATTGTTTCTTACCCATTTTTATAAAACAACATTCTCTGTGAGAATCAGGAATAATCTTGCGCCCTTTGTGGATGAAGTAGCAGAAAGGTTGCTGATTGCTATTTCCCTGGACAGAAATGCAACTGTAAATGATAGAGATGGCAACAATAAAACTGCTCAATGAGACTTAGCTTTGAATTGCTAAAACTTTATATAATAAAACATTTTCTGGGAGAGGATGATAGTGGCTGCAAAACCAGAGAAATTGTTCCTCTGCCCTGGATTACTCTCATTCTGTTCTCCTTTCTCTGGTCAAGACCTCCTTGTCCTTTGTAACGAGGAGGCATCACCACGTCCTTGAAGCCTTCCCTGACTACCCTGTGCTGTTCCTGGGTCCCTCGTCTGTGTTGCTTTTGTACTTTGCACATACTTCTCAAGGAAGGAGATGTGCCTACAGTATTCTATAATTATTAGTATTATCTTTTGCACTAGATTATGAGCCCTTTGAGGGCAGGGTGTGGGATTGTTTTATCTTTGTGGTCTAACCCCCAGTTTATTGCCTGGAAAATAATAAGCACTCAGTTAATGTATTTTGAAAGACTGAAGATCCTTTTGAACATTTACTTACCATAAGACAATATCAAAATAGGTACCAAGTGGGGATATTTTATATTGGTAGAAATGAATTAACTTTGGATTTTCTCATGCTTTCATTTATGATTTCTTGTTCTTTCTTTTTCTTTATCTTTTTTCTTTTTGTTTTTTTTTTTTTTTTATACAGAGTGTCACTCCTTCACCCTGGGCTACAGTGCAGTGGCAATCATTTTAGCTTATGCAACCTCAAACTCCTGGGCTCAAGCGATCCTCCTGCCTCAGCTTCCCGAGTAGCTGGGACTACAGGCGCATGCCACCATGGCCGGCTAATTTTTTTTATTTTTGGTAGAGACAAAGTCTCGCTTTTGCCTAGGCTGGTCTTGAACTCCTGACGTGTTGAACTTCTGACCTCAAGCAGTCCTCCCGCCTCAGCCTCCCAGAGTGCTAGGATTACAGGCATGAGCCACCGCGCCCAGCCTATTTATTATTTCTAAAAGCAATTCATTAGGTAGGAAAAAAGATAACACCCAATGTTGGCAATGGTATGTTAAGAGACACTCTTATTTATTGGCAATGAGAGTATAAATTGGCACGCCCTTTCTGGGAAGTTGTTTGGAAATTTGAGGTCTAAATATGGTTATACCCTTTAACCTAGTAATTCTGTTTCTTAGAATCTATTCTAAAGAAATAATGAGAAATCACCCCAGTGTTATAAAACATAATCTGAGAGACAGCAGAAACAGCTTTCTGGTATTATATGATCCAAACCAAGTAGTAAGCTCCTAAGAATTTGGGATGATAATAATAAATTTCTGAGGTCCTTGTTTTATGTTCTCCCACATTATCCAGCCCATCATCTTGCATATAGCTGAAGTTCAGTAAATATTTGTAGTGAATGGATAAATGAATAATTTTTTAAAATTGAAACAAAAAGCACTACATACATAGACTAATGTAGCCATTATTCCTAATGTCACCACTAGTTTTTTTTGGTTTTTTTTTTTTTTTTGGAGACAGAGTCTCACTTTGTTGCCCTGGCTAGAGTGAGTGCCGTGGCATCAGCCTAGCTCACAGAATCTCAGACTCCTGGGCTCAAGCGATCTTTCTGTCTCAGCCTCCCGAGTAGCTGGGAATACAGGCATGCGCCACCCTGCCCGGCTGATTTTTTCTGTATATTTTTAGTTGTCCGATTAATTTCTTTCTATTTTTGGTAGAGACGGGGTCTTGCTCTTGCTCAGGCTGATCTCGAACTGCTGAGCTCAAACAATCCGCCTGCCTCGGCCTCCCAGAGTGCTAGAATTGCAGGCGTGAGCCACCGCGCCCAGCCATG
>CAUYSK010066705.1:0-33501 GCA_963575035.1 Avahi laniger
AATTGTGAGTAATGAAATTGGATTTTTGGCTGAGAAAATTTCTAAGCACAATGTTGATGAACAGCCTGGTTCCTCTTGACTGCTTATAGTAAAATGAGAGAAGAAAGAAATGATTTAAAAACAGAATTGTTAAAAGGGAAGCAGAACTTAAAAATTTGGGAAATTCCCAGCCTATCCACATTTCAAAAAATGAGAGAGCCTTTTTGAACGAAAACAGGAGATTGGCCAAGCTTCCATTTGATAGATAAAGAGAATAGTATAAATTAGTTATCTCAACTGAAGCTAGGAGCTATTCATCAAGACAGTGGGAGGATTAGTCTACCATGTAAACAGAAGCCAGGACCCATTTTCTAAGACAGTGAAAGAAAATGAAATCATCAATGCTGCCCCTTCTATCATAGGCCCAGATTGCAAGAGATAGCCTATGACCCTAGACTGCTGAAGCCACTGGAATGAAATTCCATGCAAGGAGATATTTAGGCAGACAAATCCAACTCTTGAAAGCTGCAATGTGGGCTGTGTCCAGCACAGCCCTGTAAACAGGCCCCAGTAGGTCCGAAAGGCAGAGGATCAAGTCAAAGAAAATTATTCTTGAGCATTCAGGTTTAAGACTTGCTATGGACCTTTGACGTCTTTCTTCTTTCAAATTTCTGTCTTTTGAAATGAGAATGTCTTATCCTATGCCAGTAGAATCATTGTATTTTAGAAGCACATGTTTAATTTTACACTTTCATGAATGGAGAGCAGTTTGTCTCAGAATAAATTGTTCTCTGAGTCCCACCCATATCTGGCATAGATGATATTTAGATGAGATTTTGAACTTTAAACTTCTGAATTGATGATGCTAGAACAAGTTAACACTTTTCAGGCTCTTTGGATGAAATAAATGTATTTTTCATGTGAGAAGATCATGGATTTAGTCACAAATTTGTTTTGAATGTTTTTCCCCCCTCCTAAAATTCATATGTTGAAATCTAATCACCAAAGTGGTGGTATTAGGAAGTGGGGCCTTTGGAAAGTGATTGGGTCATGAGGACAAAGCCCTCATGAATGGGATTAGTATCCTTATAAAAGAGGCTTTGGGGAGATCTTTGACCCCTTTTTCATGTGAGATTACAATGAGAAGATGATTGTGAATCAGGAAACGGTCCCTCATTAAATACCCAATCTGCTAGTTCCTTGATCTTGGACTTCCCAGCCCCTGGAACTGTGAGAAACAAATCTCTGTTGTTCATAAGTCACACAGTGTATGGCGTTTTGTCATAGCAGCTTAAATAAACTAAGACAAGTAGAATTCACATTTCCTGATTTCAAGGCAGCAATGAAATTCTATTCCCTGTCTTTCTTCCCAAATTTAATCAAAGTTCAATGATAGTTTATTTTATAAATTTTCATCTTTGTAACTTAAATGCCACTGATTTTATGATGATCTGTTATATCAAACAGAACATATAAATATGACACAATTTTTAGGATTTTTAGACTACAAATAGATTAATTATATTGATTTCTCAGAATTGAATAGAAATGGAGTGATGTTGGGAAAATGTGAAATGACATTGAAAGCATTATTTTTTAGTGAAGTATGAATGCTATATTTTGTGGAAATAGGTAATTTTTACCATCTTTTTCCCCACATTTTCTCTGAAAAAGAGAAAGAGATAATTATGAGATATCTGAGGTTCTTTTAGATTCTCCTACTTCTCCTGCCAATAAAAAGTTTGACTATGTATTAGTTTCCTATTGCTGCTGTAACAACTTACCGAAAATATAGTGACTTCAGAGAACATACATTTATCCTCTTATAATTCTGGGGGCTAGAAGCCCAAAATTAGTGTCAACAGCATCATCAGTACTAATTCCTTCTGGAGATTGTAGGGGAAAATCCATTCCTTGTCTTTTCCAGCCGATAGAGGCCACTCATATTTTTTAGTGTAGGGGCCCCTTTTCTGCATTACTCTAATCCCTTGCTTTTTGCCTTTCATTATATGTCCCAATATTATTCTGATCCCCTTGCCTCTCTCTTAGCAGAGACCTTGCCCTAATAATCTAGGATAATCTCACCATCTCAAGATCCTTAATTAAATCACACCTTCAAAGTCCCTTTTTCCATATAAGACAATGTATTCACAGGTTTTGGGGATTAGGATGTGTCCACTTGGAGGTAGTCATTACTCAGTTTACCAGGATCTACTATGAACTTGATACTTAATTTTATATTAGCTATGTTTCATGGATTTCACAAGTACTGATGTTTAAAATGTGTTCATTTTTCTGCTATACTTGGTTGGCCTTTCCAACTAAACATTGGTTGGCACTTCCAACTAAACACTGCTGGGAATGAGTGATAGGATTTGTTGTGACAGGAATCCTTTGGTAAAAAGGTCAGCATTAATCTTGTAAGCTACTGTATTATCTCAATTCATTGTTAACTATCAAAATATGCCCATTAACTGAGACATATAAGCCTGCATATATAGATTCTTACATTAGAAGCTGATTGTTTCAGTAGCTTGTTAACTTTACTATGCTTTTCAAATTCACACAAAATTTTATGCTAAGTAAAACAGATAACAAATGAGAAGAAAATGGAGTAATTAACTTTAACGAAAAATCTTAGGATAGGTATACAAATTCTATAACCAAATACCTTCAAATGCGTATTTTCCAAGTACCAGTTTAATTCCTAGGGAAACATTTGTACAGCTTAATTGTTTTTCACTGTTTCATATGTCTTTCATTTATGGGTATTCATTTAAATACAAGTCTAGCATATGAGAGGTGTAGCTTCTAGCCCTAATTTGTGTGTGTGTGTGTGTGTGCGTGTGCGCTTGTTTAAAACATAGACATCTTATACACAGTGATTAATTGTTCATTACATTGACAACTATGTTTTCTTAAAACAATGTGAAGGAATAGATATATATGAATGATGTTTTATTGGAATTTGTTACAGACTCCCTATATGCATAAAGCTGTATATAAGATATTGGAAGAAGGGGCTCCTCAAAAATGGGTTGAAGCTTTGTCACACAATCCTTCTGCCTTGGAAGTAAGTGCTTCCAAGCAACAAGTATATAAAATTAATATTAAGTTATAAATCCTGTGTAAGAAGATGGGAGATGGAAGTGCAGAAAATGGAAAAATGAGAGAATGGGGTAAAACTGGAATTAGATAGAATCTGTTCTGAGCTGGATCATTGCAATAATGTTAAGTTTTAAAGTTTACCTCCAAGCACATGTTAACAATAAAGATCTGCTTTATCTGGGGACATGATTGTAGGATGGACAGAAAAGCAAATGCCTTTAAACCCCATCCAAACTAGCATGTTTGATAGTAGACTGCCCTTTATCTAGAAAAGGTCATTTAGTTTGAATTCTAAAGGCACTAAAAACCAGAGAAACAGAATGCAGTGATAAAGCTTATTTTAATAAAAAAGTGCCATTTCTTAAGTCACAACAAATAATATCAAAGATAGTTAAAATCAATAATGAAAATTTATTTAGAAATCACTTTTCCTACTAAAGAGAGTCACACAATTCTCATGTCCAAGGTCTAAAAAGTCAAAAGAGGAGCAGAGAGAGGATGGGGAGGGTGGGTTGTTCTGCAATCCTGATACACTGAGAGAACTGAGTTCCATGATTTTCCTCCTCTGTGAGTCAAGATAACATGGATTGCTGCAGCTATATAAACCAACCAACAGCACATGCCAATCTGTGAGAAACCATTTCAATGTTGTTTATCTTCTAATTTAGCTGTGCCTTAGTCCATTATTTTGCTGCATTTAGACGTGAGCTCTGAGAAATGAATAATTGCAGCAATTCTTCACACAATTAAGAAGGAAAGCTCCTCTCAAAAAACATGTTGACAACAAAGAAGGTATTACCTTAAGCCTAACTTGACTGCCTAAGTGCAAACTGTCCAATTTGGATTTTCTAGGAAATTTTCAATTTCCTGTAAGATTGTATTTAACAATTCAAAAGATTAATGGTACAAAATCTATACGCCAGATCTTACAATCTGGTGATATCAAGTTAAATACAGAATTTTCCTTACATCTTATAGTATGTTATATTTGAAATAAGAATGTTTTTTAAAAAATGTGATTTTCTAATTGCATAACTAAAATGGTTTAATTTTATGACATTTCAAAACTTCACATGAATATTTCCAATGAAACAAATTGTTTGTCAAACAATATGTCCCTAGTTTTGTTTACAAATAACTTCACCATATCAACCTTAAAATGGATATTAGTTTTTTAAGAAATAAAATTAGTTCACATAAGTGTCAATTTTTTTATTTTTCAACATACAATTTGGTTGAATTTTTTGTTTTCAAACCAATGTGATTGATGTTTGAATACCCTCTACCCTCCAAGGTCCCTCTGGTACCATTAACACCTTCTTTAGTTCCAGATATAAAAAAGGACTATACAGAGGGAATTAAAAAAACAAAAAAACTAAGCCCAAATTATACAGTGGACTTTGGAAAAGGATCTGTAATAGTCCAAATTACAGATACTGTCCAAAAAAAATCTACACTTCATTCTGTCTGTGTTGACTCAGCTTCAAAGCCTGGAAAGGAACCACATTTTCGTCCCGTCTAAATACAGTTTTGCTAACTTTTACCAGTTTAGAAAGCCAAGCTCCCACATTTGTTTTTCTTGGGTCGTGTATAAATGTTTTCAAATTATGTTATTACTCATTGCTAATGAGGCAATTTTTCATTAGCACAGCTCCCCTTTCTTAATCTAATGCTTATTCAGATATTATCCTGCTCAATTTTATTTTTCAATAGCAGTTACTAACAAGTCATATAATTAAATAGATCCTAGTTTATTATTTTTAATAGGTTCACTTGTACAGCCCTTTAACTGCTGGGCTCTTGACTACTCCAAGGCAATTTAGCAGAAAGTTAAGAGTTTGACTATTATAGGCATTTTCATATCTTGGGCAGAGACTATTTTTGGAAATAGCTTGAGATTTTGAGAAAAGATGATTAATGAGTTAATATGACTTCAGTAAATCCTTCCCAAATTATAAGAACATTTCTTCCCCCATCATGGTCTTCTAATTTAAATTCAGCTTTGATAAAGATATTTTAAAAAATATTTTTTGCTTTATCTTCAGGCTCTCTCTCTCTCTCTCTCTCTTTCTCTCTCTGGAACATAATGAATGTATTTAGTTAAGTGTTGTTTTCCAGATTTGGGGTTTTAATTCTAGAGTTTGTCATCAACTGCCTTTAAAGCATTTTCTTGCTAAAGAGTATTGAAAATAGGTATTTGATGTGAGATTTTTCAATCACAGTCAATATTCACTTGAATTGTTGTGATTTGTAAGTGCTTACAGAAATTATTCAGTTCATCAACTCACATTATGAAAGTAATTTAATCTCCTAAAGAAGTTGTAACACTCTGTAGGTTAAGATATGATTTAAATTTAAAAGATACAGAATTATTACAAAAATTTATTTCTAATTTTCAGTATCTGGTATATAATATAGTCCAATAAATAATTGCTGCATAAATGAGTATGTTTGGTGAACCACTGAATACAAAAATTAAAATTCATAGTATTAAATATCACTCATAAAAAGAGTAATTAATTGAGGTGATAGATATATAATTAAGTTGATTGTGGTAATCATTTCACAAAATATACATATATCAAATCATCATATTGTACACCTTAAATTTATATAATTATTTATTTGTCAATTGCACCTCAATAAAGGTGGAAAAAAACCCAGAAAACAAAATGACAACTTTGGTAAGAGAGAATATTAAATGTTTAACATAAACATGACATTTTTTAAAAAATAAAATATCTCGTTAACACAAAAACAAAAGAACAAAATCAAGCCCCTCCCCTCAATATGACTCACGTTATTCAGAATTGTGAATGCACAGAGCAGCTTCTCCTCTTTCACCCATACCCCTCCTTCTCTGCTTAAAATGAATCTGTATCCATTTGATGGCACATTTCTTCCCATGCATGTAAAATGGGAGAGTATTGGGTTTTCAAGACAGACTACAAGTATTACTAGCTCTACCATATTAAAAATATAGTTATATGTTGTTCAATCACCATTATTCCATCTAATTCCTAGGTTTTTTGTTTTTGTTTTTTTTTCCTCCCTTTGAACACTTCAGAGAGTCACATCCAGAGAAAAGGCATGGCAGTAAGTGGTTATTCAGAACATTCACCAGGCTAGGTCTTCCTCTTATTCTTCCAGGGTTATCTATCCATTCTTAAGATGTCTGTTGACATTGGACATACAAATAACAGGGGCAGAAAGGTGCTACCCAAAGAAGACTTGGGAGGGAATGAGACAACGAAAGAGGTTGTCCATGATTCAAGAGGTCATGAGGCTATGATTCAAGTTATCAGTTGAAGAGGACACTAGAAGTTAAATATCCAATATTAGCAGGAAATGAAGGAAGGGTGTGGTTGGTTGTCTCTGATGCTAAAAATGGGATACTGTGTTTTATTGACAGAATGTTTCTTCTTCTTTTTCATCATTGTCACCATCAATCATCACCATCATCGTCATTCTGAGACCTACCATTTATAAAACATCTACTATAGGGCAGGCACTGAGCTTAATTATTTTAATATTATATATCACCCTCAAAATAACTCTTGATGATATATTATTATCCAAATTTTACAGATATATATAAAATTACTGATACACACACACACACACATACACACACATATACCCTCAGTTATGTAACACAGCCATAACGACAGCCCAAACTTGACCCTAGATCTAAACAACTTCAAATCTCTATTTTTGATTCCAATAACAAAAAAATTGGGATTAATCTCAAATCTTTAATCAGAAGCTTTTATTAGATCAATAATTCCAAATTATAATTATTTCCTTTTAAATATTTGTTCCAAAATATTCTCTTCAATAAAAGACCTAAAAATGATTATACAACCAAATATTTATTTAAAAATCTTCATAGAATATGCTTCTTTGGGAGATTTACAATACATATTTATAAATTAAAGGTCATGCAAAATTCCACAGTAAGCCAACTTGTTTTACATTCTTCAACCTCTTTGTTTAGGTTACATGTCCTTTCAACCTCTTGTGCAAGTTCTGTAGTAAACAAACTTGTTTAATCTTCAATCTGTTGGCTAATGTTATATAGCCTTTAAACCTCTTGTGTCAAGTAACATCACAGAGAAATTTCTTGGAAAATTCTTCAGGAATTTTTCAGTAGTCCCTATCAGAGTTCCCTGACACATAATAGTTTCTCAAAGAATATTTATCAAATCAGTGAATGAGTAAACAAATGAATGAGTTCAGCTTTAAGAAATTATGGAAAAGAGTGAGCTCTTTGTAAGAGAGCAAAATAAAACTATTCTCTCTCAATCTCTGTCTCTCTCTCTCCTGCTTATATTCTTTTTTCATGTTTTTCCTGTCTCCCTTCTTTCTTTTTTTTCTTTTTTTTTTGGTAAACAATTTAAAGAGGTTTATTCTGAGCCGAATGTGTGTAACCTGCCCAGAGCATGTGAAGTCAACAGGTCCTGAGAAAATGTGTCCTTATCTTTCTTCTGTATAAATCTATGTAGACTGACTATCAAAATTTTTCTCTTATAAACCTTTTGAACTGAAACTCTCACTGGCACATCTGTAAAGATGAACGCCATATAGGGATTTGATTTTGACACTCAGTAAAATAGGAAATGCCTGAAGAACTGATAAAGCCCAATAATAAACATGAGATTGTTCAAGCAAAATAGATCATATGAGTAGGGTAGCCTCCTTTTTGCATGTGCCATATGGAGGAGAGAAACTTATCATCACCCAAGTGCATTTTCCAGAGCATTGGAGCCTGGCTCTGTGCCAGTCTACCACAAACTACTTACAAATGGCATAATTAAAATTAATGAATGAAATGTTGAACTGCCTTCATATTCTAAGGCTATTAGAACTAAAATTTACTTTCTTATCATACCTTCTAGTAAAGCTAATTTTATGGAAACATTCCATTGAGAATACTAAAGAGTGACTATTAAAAAGATGGACTAGAGTTAATTTATGTTAAATTTACTTTCCTCTGATGGGATTTATTTTTTTAATAAAATATTTAACCTGAAAACATGGCAAATGTCATCTATAGAAATTTACAAATTAAGAAAGAAATTGAAGCTTCGGAATGGACAAATAGCCCCAAGGCTATTTGTCCATTCCGAAGCTTCAGGAAGGCAATAGAAGAAAGGTTTTCACCTTTCCACCTCAAAAAGTGCTTATATTAAGAAAGAAAACAACACTATGTTGTAGGTGAACAGATAAAAGGCAATTCAGTAATATATTTTAAGGAATGAAAGTATTTTCTCCAGGCTTGTAAGCTAACATTGAAAAATTTGCATTTAAAATTACTTTGTAATTATAAATATCAAGCGATTTTAAGACAATTCTTATTTGAGATAAAATCTCACATGACATTTAGTATTTGATTAGCTAGTGTTACAGTTACAAAGACGAATGAAGTAAATAGGTCAAATGGAATTTTTGTGTTCCTAAAATAAATTAAAAAAAAAAAATCTTACCTTCTGACTCTCACTGAGAGATCAATATATCTATACCAATAATTTTTTTAACTTTTTAAATAATAAATATGTAAGCAACAGATTATAATAAACTATTGTTCTTTTAAAACAATAAATATAATAATAAAGCAAATATCCATATACTCACAACATAGCTTTACCAGCAACTCCAAGGTGTCAAATATGTCTGATTTCAGTTCTATATTTTTCCTTACAATGAATATTCTTTCTATATTTCTAAACATTAATGTCGTTTGGATTTGTATGCTTTTGACATTTATGGAAGAGAATTACACTTGATGTGTTATTCTAAGTCTCTCTCTTATATTTTGATATTGTTATTGAACTATTCAACCTTGCTACCATGTCATAGTACTCTACTGTGAGTCCATTGATTTTCTCTAGTTTTTCCCTATTACAGACAAGAGTGACTGTATATTTTTGTAAATATCTTCTGGCATACATGTATAAGAACTTCTCTAGGGGATATATCTAGAAGTGGAGTTCCTGGGGCATAGTTCATTATGGGAATCTTCAAATGTGCTAGATTATTCCAAATCCTTTTCTGAAGTGTTTGTAACCTTTTGTATACCAACCATAGTATATAAGAATACACATTTTTTCTGTATCAGCACCAATGTTTAGTAAAGCCTAGCCTCATAATATTTGCTAGTCTGATGGATATACTCCTTGCAGTTTTAGTAGTTTCAAAGTTATTAATGAGGTTTAGAAATTTTTATCCTTTTCTTGGCCATTCCTGCTTCTAATTCAGTCAATTGCATGCTGTTTATATCTTTTAACAATTTATTTTATAAAGATATTAGTCTTTTGATTACTCATTATTCTTTAATTTGTTTTATTTAGATACTAATAATCTTGATAATAATTTAGATACTTATAACATTTCTTTAAATGCTAATTCTCTGGCTACTTAAAAATGTTGTAAATATTATCTTCTAGTCTGTGCCTTATCTTGTGCCTTTACTGTGGTACTTTAACATAGTCAGAAGTTCTTAATATAGCAAAATTGTTCAGCTTTACGTTTTTTATGTTTAGTGACTTCTTTCTTAAATACTCCAAAGAAATAAAGATGCTTTGTATTTTCTTAAAAATGTTTCAGTTTTGTCTATATTTACTTATTTAATCTCCCTAGAATGAATTATTATATAGAATGCAAGGTAATAATCCAATTTCATATTTTTTCCATATGAATAGCAAATTTCTCTCAAACCAGTCACTTAATATTCTCTATTCTTTCCACTGATTTTAAAACCTAATGCTATACTAAATCAAGTTTAATTATATGAGTGCTTTTGTTTTGAGGCTTTCTATTCCAATTTTTTTTAGCTTACCTATGCACAGATACTATTAATTACTCATTGAGATATAATTCTCATACCGTGCAAGTTATACATTCGAAGTATACAATTCAGTGATTTTTAGGTTATTCGTGGGATTATGCCATGAATAATCCATCAACACAATCTGCTCTTAGAACAATTTTGTCTTTCTTAAAAGAATCATATACCCATTAGAGGTCACTCTTGAACTCTTTCTATACTTATCATCCCTTTCTCCTGGCCTATGAAACCACTAATCTGCTACTTTCTTTATAGATTTCTCTGCTCTCTGCATTTCACAGAATCATATAATATGCAGTCTTTCTTGATAGGCTTCTTTCACTTAGGATACTGTATTCAAGTTTGATCGATTTTGTAGCTTGTGGTGGTACTTTATTCATTTCACTGCTGCATAATATCCCATTATATGGATAGAGCACCTTTTATTTATCCCTTCATCAGTTGATGGACATCTGGGTTGCTTCCACCTTTTGGCTATTATAAACAATGCTGCTATGAGCATTCATGTACAAGTTTTTATGTGGGTATATGTTTACATTTCTCTTGTATATATATGTAGGAGTGGAATTCCAAAGTCATATCGTGATTCTATATTTAACTTTTTTAAGATCTATAAAACTTTTTAACAAAGTGGCTGTATTATTTTACATTCCTACTAGCAATATGTGAGGGTTAAAATTTCTCTAATTACTATGGTTTTATAATATGCTTGTTATTTTGCAGCAAGTCCTCCCAGATAGTTTTTTCTAGGATTTCTCGATACTTTTCTGATCAGTCTGAATTTTAGAATTAGCCTTACAGATTCTACATGAATTCCCATGGAGGTAGTGACTAGAATTAGATTCTAGATTACTTTGGTAGGAAGTAACATCATTATCAAATTATATTTTCAAATCCATAAAGATGCTGTATGTTTCAATCATTTCATTATTCTTCATTACTACAGATTTTTAAAACTTTAAATGGCTATTTTGTATCTTTTGTGGGATCCTTTCATAGTTACATTTTGTTTTATTTTTATTTATTCTAAGTGAGATATTTTTAAAATTTTTTTTATATATGTGATAAATTTACAGATAGCACTTACTATGTCTCAGGCACTGTTCTAAATGATAAATGAACATATAAATATTGTGCTCACGTGTGTGTGTGCGTGTGTGTGTGTGTGTGTGTGTGTGGTGTATAACTTCCCACCTATGGTTTTTAGTTTGGATGAACTTCAATTGATATACTGGCCCTGGTTTACCATTTTGAATCAAATATTACAAATTTGTCTTACTGAGGTTTAGATAAATTGTAAATAAAAGAGTCAGTTTATTTAATAACAACATGCCATATATTCAGTTTTCATATTAACTTGAGTATACAAAAGGTCAACTTCCAAAAGATGTACATGTGTTACAAATCCAGTCTCAATTCCGTAATTCTAGATGGTAATAGATTAGAGATCTAGAATTAATTTTCTTTCACTCATTCTATACAAGAGTCTGAAGCCAAAGGATAGTTAGTAAATATTTTTCATAATAATAAAGATGATTACAATGCTGCAAAACCAACTGCCTTTCATTTTATCTCTGATAATTGTTTTATTTTGTTATGTATACATATATTTTATATATAAATATATGTATATATAAAAATATAAATTGTTATATTTATTTTTTCATTGATAGCTTGTTAATCTCTTAATTTCACTGTGTGATTATCTCTAAGTATGGCAATGAACAAGATCTATAACTGTAACAGCTGTGATGACAATGAAAATAACTAGAACTGAGGGCTTCCTACATGCCAGGTATTCTACTATGTTCTGTGTTTAAACCTCACAATAACTTTAAAGTAGGTAATGAAAAAAAACTGTGCCTCAGAAAAGGGAAAATCCTTGCTCAAAGCAGGCAAGCAGGAGAGATGAGACTGAGGCCAAGATCAGTCTGCCTGAAGAGCCCACCCTTGTTATCTCAATTTAAAGTAGTCATAATTGTTCTTCTTGGTGTTGCAGACTCAGTTAATTCTTCACTAGAATAAATTTACTCAGAAGCTTTGCTTTACTAAGTTTTTGATAATTAAGAACATTTTCTTGGGGAAGTATATTTGTATTTGGCTTTGGCTCCTGTTTAACTACTATTAAAAATCCCTATTAATATGGCAGTGATTAACACAATAGGGCAGAAGTTTAGGGGAACTAAATACTAAGTACTCCAGGGTATTTCACATCATATATTTAAAGAATCGTATTGTTGATTTTAATTTTTTAAATATGCCTTGCTTAGAAAAATAAATAAAAACATAGAAAATAAAACATAGAACATGGGATAATGAAAAAATTCAACCAGTAGAAAGGACAAAACATTTTTGCATTTTTTCCTAAGGTTGCCTCAATAAATTACCACAAATTCGGTAGTTTAAAACAAGAGAACTTTATTCTCTCACAGTTCTGTAGGCAAAAAATATAAAATCTAGATGGCCACACTCCTTTGAATGAATCTGTTCTTTGCTTCTTTTAGCTTCTGGTGGCCAAAAGCCATCCCAGATATGATGGTTAATTCTGTGTCAAGTTGTTAGGGCCACAGTTTCCAGATAGCTAGTCAAACATTATTCTAGATGTTTCTGTAAGGGTGATTTTGTCTGAGATTTACAATTACATCTGTGGACTCTGAGTAAAGCAGATTCTTTTCTATAATGTGAGTGGGTCTCATCTAATCAGTTGAGGGCATGGCTGAACTCTTCCACAAGAGGGAATTCTACCAGCAGACAGCCTTTAGACTTCACCTGCAATATTGTTTTGTTTTGGTTTTTTTCCTGCTTCTTAAGCTTGACTGATTTTGACCTCGAACGGCAACTCTTTCCTGAGTCTTTAGCTTGCTGGCCTGCCCCATTGGATTTTAAATTTGCACAAACTACACAGTCACATGAGCCAATCCCTTAAAATAAGTCTCTTTCTCTCTATATAAATAGATAGAGATGTAAATATGAATATAGATATATGCACATCCTGGTAATTTTGTTTCTCTGAAGAATTCTGAATATGCACTGGGTTTGTGGCCATACCCCTCCAATCTCTGTCTCCTTCTTCACTTTGCCTTCTCGTCTATGTCTGATGTCTCTCTGCTTCTCTCTTGTAAGGATATTGTGATAGCATTTAGGGTCCACCCAGCTATTCCAGGTTAATCATCTCATCTCAAGATTCTTAATCTAATCACAACTGCAAAGACCCTATTTTCTAAATAAGGGAATATTTACAAATTCCAGGGATTAGGATTTGATATCTTTTGGTGGTAATTATTCAACATGCTATAACTTTTAAGCACCAAAACCGTGTATATACTGTAAAAAGGTTTAAGGGCCAAGGAAGTAGCTCATCCAAAAACTTACTATTGTCTGTTAACTGGGATTAAATACAGTTTTTGAGTTAACTTTGTCAGACTCTTTCTTGATGTTTCTTTGAGATTTAATATCTCATAGAAACTGTGGGTATGTTTTGTTGCTATTTTTTTTTTTTTCTCCAGAGCAAGTAAAATAATACTAGGGAAATCACACTAGTTGGATTTTCCTGTAACACATATTCCAGATGGCAGGGCGTAGTAGATAAAGCTTTGGATGAGAAAAGAGGCTAGGCTGACTCTAACACTTAATTTGCATGTGACTTTGGGTAAGTCATTTCCTTGACCTCATTTTTCTCATTTATAAAATGTGTCAGTTTGGTTACATGATCTTTGTGGTACTTTGTCATTCTAATATTTTATGAACTTGGGTCTATAAACCTCTCTCTTTTATGATGATGTCTCTAGATGGCGGAATAGCAGATTCAGCTGTTTCTTATTATCCATCTCACCTACAATCCAGGTTGTCTGAATGAATTACTAGAATATTCTAAAAGTGACTCAACAATTTGACATTTTAAGGGGACCAGATCACTTTGAAATATAACCAACATATGTTTAACAATGTTAACCCATTTAATGTAACATATTTATGTCAAGCTAAAACAGAATACATTTTACATCAGTATTTAAATCTCAAATCACAGGTGATAAATTTTTCACACTGGGTATGTTGTAAATTGTAGATAAAATAATCAGATTGTTTATCAACAATAGGCAAAAACTTTAAGTTTATTTTTTTTCTTATCTGTTTACATACACAAAAGAAATTTTTAAAAAATGCTCATAAATGCCACGAATCTTTTCAAAATTTCTGCAGATAACCATGTCTATTGTCTAATTTGCATGACAAGAATTTAGAAGGCAAAGACTATTCCTCTTTATTTTATACAATGTCAGATTATTAAATGATTTTTGTGATAATAATGATGACTACAATGCTAAAAAATAGGAAGTTAACATTATTTCTCAATGATGTCAATAATCTAGATTTTAATAATTTTAATAATATATATGTTTCAAATTATAGTAGCCCTTTGATAAAGAATTAATCCCATGTAGTTAAAAAGTAGTATTTGTATTTAAGGCCACTCAGTATAAACTCAGAAAACTTAACTAAATATTTAAGTCTTGCATGAGCAGATCCTTCAAGAAGAGATTCTTGGGCCATTTCAAATAAGAATAGAATATATCTTTGTCTCATTCAAATATTTCCTGACTGCTTCCTTAACATATACTAGTATTTTCACATAGGTGGCGGTCAGGTTATGAAATGAAGATTTTGAATTGTTTATAATAAACAACATTTTTAGAAAAATTTTTGTACTTTTTCTCCATATCTTACACTTTTAATTATTTGTTCTTATTTTGAATATTAATGAATTACAAGTGTAGTGACTTGTTGATACTTCTTAAGGAATGGTAGTCTTTCTGTCAAAATACATGAAATTCAGTTGATTTATAGAGTTTCTTTTTGTAGATGTTTTAAATGGGCATATAGATAATAAAATCACACTAGCTTTTGATGTCTAGAAGATGTGAATGGAAAGAAATTGTGAGGAAAGACGATCAAACTGTCAGCATAGTCTGTAGAGTAAGAAATACATATTTCTTCCATGAATCCTCTTAGAAAAGCGATAAAGTGTAGTATCTAAGAGTGAGAGTGGATTGCCTGGACTTGACTGCCAGCTATACCTCTTACTAGCTGTGCAACACTGGGAAAGTTGCTGTACTTCTCTGTGCCTCCATTTCTACACCTCTAAAATAGAGATAATCACTGGATTTACCTCATAGGTGTTAGATGATATTAGGTGAATACTAGCACTGAGTAAATGATTAATTAGCCTAAGTTATTGGCATCATCAGGACTTATAAAGAATTATTCTTTTCCATGAATATAAAGAATCCATATTCCATTTTCTAAAGAAAGTTCCCAATTGTGCTATGGTTGGTGGGATAGATGGTGTTTTTCAAAAATGCACACAGCAGTATTTCTGATCTCACACACACTTTTAAACTTTGAGACTTCTCAATTCAAAAGATGGAGTTGAATTCTCCCCTTGAGCATTGGCTGGCATTAATGATTCATTCTAATGAAGACTGTGGCAGCAGAGATGCTGTATGACTCCTAGGGCTAAATTATATTGGCAATATAGTTTCTTCTCTCTCTCCCTCTCTCTCTGTCATTTTCTCTCTCCTCCTTTGACTCTCGCTCAGGATCTTTCTCTTTCAATCTGTCTTTCTTCTTGCTATGTTTCTCAATGTTTACTGTTGGCAATCATTTCCCATGCTATAAGGAAGCTCAGGACACATGGAAAGAGTGTACTTGTTCCCGCTGACATTCCCAGCTAAAGCATCACTGTCAGCCTGACATAGGAGTGATCAAGACTTTAGATAATCTTGGCCTGTGAACCATCACAACCAATGCCAAGCAGAGCTGAGAGGAACTATCCTTGCCAAAACCTGCCAAAATTGCAGATTAATGAATAAAATAAATATTGTCATCATTTTAAGCACACATTTTGTGATAATTTGTTACATAGCCTTAGTAACTGGACTAGAAGGTAATTCATATAATTTGCAAATTAGAAAGTGTCTACAAAAATATGAGGGAATAATGCATAAGGCTACCAAGGTTTAGGTAATAATAAAGTTAAATTAAGGATGTAAAAACCTCTGGGCATCTCCACTTGAATTAACAGGATATAGAGCTCAAGTTTTGGCATTTGCAATCCCTAGTTTCAGATCCCAGCTCCAATTTTACCTTGCTGGGAAAATTTGTGCATGCTACTTTTCCTTTCTTTGCCTTAATTTCCCGAGGGTAGAAATAGAAAATGCCATGTAGAATTGATGAGGATAAACATAGATAATACATAGAAAAGAGTAAAATCTTGATAAATGTCAACAATTGTTGTCATTCATTCACCTGACAATATTTAATGAGTACCCTCTGTGCTGCAGAAACTTTAATAGCCTTGAATACACTGTTGAACAGGGTGGACGTGGTCTCTGCCTGACAGAGATTAGTATCTCAATATGAAGACCCATTACTTTGTTCGTTTGTATCAGTTTTAGTCTGTTATTAATTTATATTATTTGTGTTCTTTCTGGTGTATTAACTGGATTCACTACTTTTGATTTAACCTTCCTCCTTTTCCTTCTTTCTGTTGTGTATCCTCCTCAACAATAATGATCTGTTCAGAAAGCAAATCTGAGTTTAACAAATTCTTATCCCCAACACCCCATCATCTTCTGAAAACTTCTATGTATAACTCTTTGTGATCTTGTTCCTACAAGATCTTTTCATTATGATTTCTGTTAATACATTTAAGAAATATTACTGAACTCCTACCAGATGCTGTGGACATAGTGGGAATTATTGGCGAGCAAAACAGCATATATTCGGATTAGCCACATTTATCTCTCCTTTATTCTCCTGTGTATTCCCAGAGGGTAGAATCTTTGTTTTATTTATCTTTGTGCTCTCAGTACTATCTCTGGAATGCAGTAAATTCTAATTAGAATTTTTTAAAATGAATAAATGCTTAATTCTCTAAAATTAAATTTATTGTTGAATAAACAAATTGAGTTTATCTTTCTCATAAATGATTCACTTATTCAAGTTCCCTATAGAATAGAATAATTATAAAAGAAATACTTACAACACCCTTTATAACACAATACTACATTAAATCAAATAATCAAGAGGTAATTATTTATAATCTATTTTGATAGCAACAGTGCTTAGAAATGAAAGATGGTGAAGGTAATCTTCTTAACCAAAAAATGCCAAACATTTGATTTTGGAACAAACTATGTATGAGGGAAACTGATTAGCTGGAAAAACTGTTACTTCATTGATTGTGTGATCAAAATATGTACCATTTTCAAGGGGACTAGGAGGTGAGGGAAATTACTTTTCTTTAATGTGGTCTATTCAGGCTTTTCTATAAGTGTTATTCACATTTTACCAGTTTAAGGTGGCAGGAGAATGGGGAAGGAAACGTCAGGTTCACAAAATCTGCTAAAATTTGATTTGCACCTATTTTTTTAATTTGCCAACTATTCACATTTTTCTGTAAAGTTTTTTGTAAAAGAAAAATATAATTTTTCATAGCTGTCATTGGATAATTTGATTTATTAATGGCCCTAAATAATAAGCAACTGGATTCACACTGAGCATTCTGCTAGGATTAGTATTTTAGTGAAAATGGCCTGTGTCTGAATTTTGGACACCCCACTGGTTTGCTGACAGGCACCTTTCAAGGTGGCCAGGGTTGGTTGTGGTTTTCTCTCTTCCAAGGTTTTTTAAAAATTGGTTTCCTCTTCCTTTTTAATTTTCCAACCCCAGTTAAGAAGGTAGTGAACAATAGTAAAGACCAGAATTACTTGAACATTGAAACATTTTACATACCTCCTTCAGTAACACTCAAACACATAATCTCAACAGAGCCCATCCAGTATCATGCCAACTCTATGATGATCAATGTGACAATATGTTTCTTCATATCTGGGTATTTTGTACATAATTTAGACATAAAAATGGTTTTGGAGGTAGATCTACTGTTTTATATTTGGAAAATTTTATTAGAAAACTGCATTTCAAATATAAAACCTACTTAACATGAATGTAGTTTTCATTTTTGATGTAATTACAATTGACATCAAGGCATTAAGCATGATTAATTAAAAAAATCTAACAGCAAAGCATCACGTTTTATTTTACAAATAATGTTTTACCAACTACTTGGTTCTAAGATTATCACAAGCAAGTATTCCAGGAAAAGAAATAGTTGAAAATAAAAACTTGTAATGAAAAAATTGATACCGTGTTTTTAAAATTGTGGGCAAATGAATAATGAACAGAAACAACTATTTTCCACCAAAATAGTATTGCATTACCCAAAGGGTCCATGTTATCCTATTGCTGGGATGATGTGACAAAATGGAATCAATATACACAATATTAAAATATAATAATTTGAATAAATAATCAGAGAATGCTAAATTCCAGATATTTATTCAACCTCAAGCATATAGAGTGCTAGATTCAATTGACCCATTCAAACAGAGGGTTCTGGAGGATAAGCCTCCATGTACAACTTGTACCCTTGCACATATATACATGTACGTGCATGTGCAGAGACGCACAGACAAAACATGTAACCCCCATTGTTATGACCCCTACTGTTATTAAGAAGTCATATGGACATTTGTTTAATGAATCACATCATTGTGTGTAAAAAATTATAAAAGAAAATATTATAAATGAGTGTATGGAAAGATGTTTCATATCATTTGTCATCAGGGAAAAGCAGATTAAAACAACTACGAGATGTCACTAGACACCTATGAGACTGGCCAAACTCCAGAACACTGACAATACTCAATGCTGGTGAGAATGTGGAGCTACAGGAACAATTATTCATTGCTGATGGGAATGCAAAATGATAGAGCCACTTTGAAGGATATCTTGATGGTTTCTGACAAAACTAAACATACTCTTGCCATATGATCCAGCAAGCACACTCCTTGATATTTACCAAAATGAGTTGAAAACTATGTTCACACAAAAATGTGCACATGGATGTTTATAGCAGCTTTATTAATAATAGCCAAAACCTGGAAGCAACCAAGATGCCCTTCAGTAGGTGAAGGGATTAATAAACTGTGATACATTCAAATAATTAAATATTATTCAGTACTAAAAACGAATGAGCTACCAAGCCATGAAAAGACATGAAGAAAACTTAACTGCATATTAATAAGTGAAAGATGCCATAGTGTATGATTCCAGGTATATGATATTCTGGAAAAGACAAAACCTTTGAGACAGTAAAAAGATTAGTGGCTTCCAGGAGCTCGGGGAGCAGGATAGGTGCATAGGTGGACCACAGATTTTTTTCGGGCAATGAAACTGCTGTATGTGATACTATAATGGTGTTTGCATGGTGTAATACAGTAGTCCAAACCCACAAAATGTACATCAAGAGTGAACTTTATTGTAATCTGTGGACTGTGGGTGATAATGATGAGTAAGTTCATCAATAGAGTCATCAATCGTAACAAATGTGCCACTGTGGTGGAGGATGTTGAAAGGAGGGAGGCTTTACATGTGTGGAGAGAAGAGGGGTATATGGGAAACTCTGTACCATGAACTGTAGTTTGTCAAACCCTTAGCCAAAGGCAATTAGGGCAGAGAAGATCATGATTTAAAATATTTAAGCCAAACTCTGGGCAGAGTTAGTGTCTATAGATAATTTATATCTAGCTCTAAATATATACCATATGTGTGTAATATAACATTCTACAAATGTCTTAATGCAGGTTTCAAATCATGGCTATGAACTTTTGTTGTCAGTTTGCTAAATGCACATCTCAACCACTTTTCTTACTGGTCTTTTACGCTCCTGGGTTACAACACACACACCCCCAACTTCCAGAGGTCCTCAGATGCCAAACTTCTATGAATGGCCCCATTTTCTTTGGACCCATGAAATTATGCAAAATACCCAATCTACAGGAAGCCTGCAAAACCTAGCAACTCTCCTCCTGCTTGCCATATACAGAGAAGCCACTTCCTATAGTTCTAGCTCATTGTTACACTCTCCCCAGGTGCAACTTTGTGTGTTGCTCTGCACAGCAACCTTCTTTTCTTCAGAGATGTAAGTGAGAAAGAGTTCTGCCTTTTTTCTATCCTGGGGTCATCCCATGTGTCCTGCCATCATCGGAACCTGACAAATGTTGAAACGTTGTGACCCTGTGTAAGACAGGAATACAGCAGACTACCATAAAAATGATTGAGATCTGTAATGGCTATAGAAGCAAGACATGACCTACCCATGGACAGTGACTGCTGTTACTGGGACTGAGATTAGGCTTTGGGCAAATACATTTTAGAATTATGAATTATGTAGGAACACATAGATCATGCTCAAGGCAGAACAGCTTCACAGACTGCTTACATCTTGGAATTCTGTCCTGAGCATCCTTTCTTCTGCCTATCTGCTTGCAAGTGCAGGCAAGCCACACACATGTGCTGCCGTCCAAGGAGAAGATCTATCTTTGTCAAAAGTAAATGGGGTCTCAGCCTCAGAGGAGACCTCAGGTCCACCTCCTCACCTGTATTTTCCTGTTTATTTATTTTTATTTTTTTAATTTCATTTTTCAGGTAAATAGCAATAGGAAAAAAAATATAAAAAAGGTTTTATAGAGGTTTCTACTTTTTTTTATCTAATTTTCTGGAGACAAAATAATACATAATACATTACCAAAGCAACAGACTACTCCATTTTGAAGTGTCTTGGCTCATTCTTTGACGGATATTGTTCTCTTTTCACTTTTTTCCCTAGAGATATTTTATTATTCACTAAAAAGCAAAAAAAAAAACATCTTCAGTATTTAAAATTATTTTGGTAAAATGACTTTTTTTCCTTTGGGTAAATACCCAGTAGTGGAATTGTTGGATCAAACTTTTAGTTCTTTGAGGAATCTCCATACTACTTTCCACAAAGTTTGCACTAGTTTTCAGTCCCACAGACACTTGAACTAGAATGTTTATTGCAATACAATTGACAATCACAAAGATGTAAAATCAACCAAAGTGCCCATCAATTCATGAGTGGAATAATAAAATGTGGTATATGTACACCATGGAGTACTAGTCAGCCATAAAAAATAAATTAATACTTTAAGCAACAATTTGGATGGAACTGGAGACCATCCTCTTAAGTGAAGTATCACAAGAATGGAAAAAACTAACACCACATGTACTCACTATTAAATTGGAACTAACCTATCAGCATTCATGTGCATAAGTAAAAGTAAAACTCAATGGAATCATGCAGGTGGGAGGGAGAAGGAGGGGATAGGTGAAATCATGCCTAACAGGTACAATGTACACTATCTGGGTAATGAACACACTTATAACTTTGATTCAAGCAGTAAAAAAGCAATCCTTGTAACCAGAACATTTGTACCATAATATTCTGAAATTAAAAAAAAATCTAAAAATAATTATTTTGGAAGATTTAAACTCTTAGAGTTTAGAGGGAAATGACCAATGTCTCACATTAATTTCAGTCAATACCATTTATTTTTATAATGATACAATGATTACAATTAAGGAATAGATTGAAAAATAGTTTTACATTATATCTAGTTTTAATACTGTCATTTACTTTTCAAGTTTGTAAAATGCTGTAGATAATTTTATATTTAGTTTGAATTGGCATTTCAGTGAAACTCTCTAATATTATTTTTTGAGAAAACTATTATAATGAGCCTACAAGGATACTATTCATTCATTCATAATTCTAAAAAGAAAATATACACTCCTTTCTATATTGTCTCACAAATTCCCAAGTTGGTAATGGAGGGGTTGCCAGAATTCAATGTTAAATGTCATCATACAAAAACATATGAAGTATTTAAAAAACAAACATATTAAAAACAGAAATCAGATGTTATGATATTAATATCAGATAAAGATGAATGTGTAGAAACCATGTTAAATAAACAAAAAGGACAATTTTTAACAGAAGTGAACATGAAATTGTCCAATACAATCTGGCTCTAAAATTCATGATGGAAATAATATTAATGAATACAAGAAAAAAATATAAATACAAAAAGGTTAGAGATTTGAATGGCATTAGCCAATCCTAAATGATCAAGTTGACAATGGATATATTCATGAATCACCCCCATTCCAACTTTAACCCTAGGAAACTGAGACTTAAAGAAGTTATTTAACTTGAATCTAAATCACAATAATCAAGATGACAAAACTCATAGTTATGTAGAAAAAAGCTTAGTGAATTTTACTAATCTGAACTACCTCAGGAGAACCTAAGTTCTCCATACCGGTGGAAAATTCTAACATCCATTCTGTGTTAACATACTAAAAAAAAGTCATCTTTTTTTCAATCCTTATGTTTATTGTTCTTATTTGTCTTACTTTTCTTATTATGCTTTTCAGAACTTCAGTAAAATTTTGAATAATTCTAGGATTCCTGAGAATCTTGCTTTGTGGGTTACTCTTAAGACAAGACTTCTAATATTTCATAACTAAGTAAGATATTTCCTATAGGTTTTTGTTAAATATTCTTTCTTGATGTATAAGGCAGTTACCTTTAATAAATGTCTTACCAGAATTTTGTTTGTTTCAGTCATGAACAAGTGTTAAATCCCAAAACAAGTCTGTAGCTATTGAAATGATAACAATTTTCTCCTTTAACATGTTAATACCATTAAGTACATTGACACATTATCAATTACAATTAACATATTTTGCATTATTGAGATAAATCCTCTGTGGAATAGAACCAAGTTCTGCTTTTTGTCAATCTCAGCTGTGAATCACAGGGATTTAACAGCCACCTTCAGCCCCATTCAAGTTTTCTTTCCTCCTCCTGTCCTCCTGAAAGAACTTCAAAGGCTGTCTAAGAGTTGCTCTCCAGCACCCACGGCCTTTACCTGCACCTGCATCCATGCTCCCTTTCTGAACTACTGAAATCTTTGGTGAGATCCCTGATCCATACAGCCCCTGTGTGCTGTCTGTACTACTGTGACTTCCTGTTGTCCGGCTGCCTTGATGCTCATGTCTTCCTCTCTCCCTGTTTCTCGATACCAGATACCAATACCCCTTGAAATATTATGTTCACGTGGTACTACCAGGCCACTGCCTTTACCTTCCTTGAAGCTCCTTCTGGGCCAGTCAGCATGCTTCCAGCCTCCAACAGATGCTTCCTGATGCTCTGGAACAAGGTCTTGGCAGTTTCTCTGGTGGTAGAGAAATGGCTTCTCCTTTTTTGTATTTTGATCGTTTAGTGGAATACCACCAAAAAAAATCATAATAACAATAAAATCTTAGGTGTGCAAGAATTAAAGGTATTTTAGTGCTTACACATATCCCTCCTTGGTTATGTAAGATCTCCAGGGTCTCTGCGTCATGGGTGGGTCAAGTAGTTTTCTTGGACCATAAGCCGTTGTTGTTTGGTCTGCTTTATGGAGAGCTCCCTTTGCACTGCCTACTTGTAATTTGCTTCTGTCACTCAACTCCACCCATGTAAGTTTATCAAACAGAGTAGTATTTATAGCAAGTATGTGTAAAGTTCAAGTTCTTTTTAAGGTGTCTGGTTGTCCATATTAATTTTCGTATATCACTAAAAGCCACCTAATTGAGGGAATAAAAAAGCTTTCTAATTCAACCTGTCAGTTATATCTGACTCCATTTCCTACCCAGCCAGAGTACTATGTTATGCCAATATGGATTTCAGTGAGGGGTGTGTGTGTGTGTGTGTGTGTGTGTGTGTGTGTGTGTGTGTAGTGAGAGAGAGAGGAAATGTATAGCAGAAACAGGAATAAGTGGAACATACAAGCCAATTGAGTATATTAAAATAAAATTTTATTAATAATTCTCTAAGTCAGAAGTTCTCAACTGGAGATTATTTAACCCTCTTCCCCTCCCTACCCCTGAGGATATTTAGCAATATCTGGAGACTTTTTTATATCCATTACTGGAAGGGGATGCTACTGGCTGGTGGGTAAAGGCAAAGGATGTAGCTGAATATGCTGTGAAGCACAAGACAGCCCCTGAGACAAAGACTTAACCAGTCCAAAATTTCAATAGGGCAAAGGTTGAGCAGCCCTACTCTAAGTGAATCATGGACATTTTCACACATCCTTAGTGTTTTATATTCTTTAAATATATATTGACCATTAATGATATACTCAACATATAAAGATGCATGCATGGTTCCTACTTTCAGGGAGCTTATTGCCTGGGATGTGATAGACTCCCATAATAAGAATGACAAGAGATATAATAAAGGTAGGATATAGTATTCATTGGAAAAATAAAAGAGCAAATACTCAAGAGTCTTTACTAAGAGTTAAATAGTATTTTTTATTCACTCTTTACATCAATATTTTATAGCTAAGCCTCATTAAAGCAATGTTGTTTTATTCAAAATAACATAATTCAAAGAAAATTGTACTCTTTAGCTAATTAAATTTAACATCATTAGCTAATTAACAGATGCAATAAATCCAAACCACCTCTTCTCCCCTCTCCATCTCTCCTTCTTC
This sequence comes from Avahi laniger, assembly GCA_963575035.1. Taxonomy (NCBI): domain Eukaryota; kingdom Metazoa; phylum Chordata; class Mammalia; order Primates; family Indriidae; genus Avahi; species Avahi laniger. The sequence continues at coordinate 24,406 of CAUYSK010066705.1, forward strand.
TCTGTTCACATCATCCCATGCCTTTGTCCTCAGAATTTGGAATGAGTTTTTAGACTTAATGCAGAGAAGAATAAACTAATTTTGATTTTTTATTGGAAAATATACTTTTTGTAAATCTAAGCTATAATATTTTTTTTGTTATTAATTTTCTCCTTCTTTATCTTCAGGGAAATAGTTTCTCTCTTTCTCTCTCTCCCTCTCTCTCTCTCTCTCTCTCTCTCTCAAAAGCTCTTACAATGTCATTAACATCTGTTTACATTGACAATAAATAAAAGGCATCTGCAGGGATGAAGACACACTGGTATATTTTCAAACATTATGACTTTTCTCTTAGTATTTGATCTTCATAATGTGCGCTTTCTGCTATGATCCAATCAATCTTAAACACGACACCAGGCATGTAGACTGTTTGGTTTTAATTTACTAGGTTATAACTAGCGGTATTTTCTCCTTGGGTATTGCTCTGCACCCATAAATTATTTGGTAGCAATTATCTCTTAAAATGCATCCAAATGCTTTTCACTTGCCTCCTGAATTCCAAGTAAGCCTTCAGTTGAGATATTCCTAAGAACTTATTCCAATGTTCTTTTTGTTCCTTTTTCTAACAGAGAGATATATGGATGATGTTTTGGCCTGCAGTGTATGTAATTTGAGGAGTGCTGGGAGGTACCCTGACCAAAAATAACTCTATCTGTGTACAATTCCATAATAACTTTGTTCCTTTGCAAATTAAAAAAAAATGGGTTTAAACTCTAAAACTCCCTGATAAGATTAAATTTATCATGTAAACTGTTAAAATTAGAATTTAAATGAATCAAATTTGGGGGTGGGGTGCTTGAAAACCAAGTTAGTACCATAAATCTTTAATGTGTGGGCCACGGACATTGCTTCTTATATAAATGGGTGAATCTATAAAAGAGTCAATGGGCTGAAATAAAAAGAATACACAGGAGTTTTATGAACAGAGAGTCCTGTCTTTGAATCCTCAATGTGTCTCTTATCAACTGTATCCCTGTAGATTCTTTACTTCTCTAATCATGAGGTTTCTTCTCTGTAACATGGTTAATATCCCTTGAAGGGTTGTTGTGCAGGTGAAAAGTTAAGTAATGATAATGATTCTGTTATAATTTTTTGAGCTTTTATTCTGGATTTTATTTTCACAAACTATTGATGTCTGTAAGAAATGAAGTTACAGAGAGACGAAGTAATTTGACTTTAGTCTTCATAGATATTCAGAGGTAGGGTAACGAACACATCCAAGCAATGTGGGTCAGAGCCCATATTAATAACTACTGCATATGTAATAGACACTGAGTTAATAGCAACTATGATAATTGAAAGAAAGCACCATAGGTATTTAAGTTATGTGCTCACAATTATTGTGGGCAGATTATTCAATGTAACCTAAGATCCTGAAATACTGCAATCAATGTAACCTGTTTAATTGTTGTACATTGTGGTCAAATATACTAGAAAATCCTAGCATAGGATTCCCCTTCCTCTGCAACTACTGTTAATAATAGAAAATGTTGACAGCGGAACCTCTGTTAGAACAGGTGATGGAAGCAAATATGTTCCAGTTTTTCTCCATGCGTTGGGGCTCTGAATTAGTTCCTAAACTAAACTTGCTTTCCTTAATTATCTAAATCAATTGTTTGAATGGGGCCATATCTACACAATAGTGGCACAACTCCGCACTTAATTTTAATTAGCTAAACATAAAGGATCTGGGATGACAATCAAACAGATGGAAAATTTATAATATTGAACCCACACTGCCCCAAATATTGAAAGCCATCAAACAAAGAAGTCTGTTCTTTTATCCTCTCTACTCCTGAAAATAAAAATATTTCTTCATGAAATGCCTAGCAGACCTTGTTGATGTACTCTTATTTTAAACAGTGCATGAATAATGGGACTTAGGCAAGCTTGTTCTGAAATATACAACACCTGTTCACAAGCCTGGTAATAAGCCTATTGTCCTAAGTAATTTCAGAGCTGTGTGTTTTCAAATAGATAATGAACCTGGGAATATTTCTGTAAATAGCATAATGGAAAAAATTTTAAAAATCACAAAAAAAATCACTGGATGATGCAGGAAAAGTCTACTATGTGATATCCCAAGAAGCCTTACCAGAGATGTTACTTATGTTGGTAAATCTACCAAGACTTAGATTCTGGCCTTCATATTTGCAAGCTCAGTGATTTTATATTTTAACACCTAAGTTCATCTTACAGGGAAAAATTAAATTAATATTACATAAATAATATAGTTATTTGTTAACTTATGGTGAAAGATAATTATTACAGAAATCTGAATGCTCTAGTACAGGGGTTGGCAAACTTTTCTGTAAAGAGATAAATAGATAATAAACATTTTAAGCTTTGCAGTCCACATGATCTCTGTTGTAACTACCCAATTCTGCTTTTGTAGTAAGAATGCAACCATACACAATACATAAAACAATGGGCAAAGCTGTATTCCAGTTAAACTTTTTATGGGCACAGATTTGAATTTTATATAATTTTCCTGTGTTACAAATGTAATTATTGTTTTGATTCTTCTTTTCAGCCACTTCAAAAAGTAATAATGATTCTTAGTTCATGGACCATACAAAAAAAGATACAAGGATCAAGGAATCCACATAAAAATGTCGTGACCATAAAATTTACTGTTCAAATCTGAATACTTTAGAATAAAAAGATGCTCTAAGATTATTGCAATTATATACAATAGTTTCTACTAAAAATATTTTGAGAACAAGATTATTTACATAACAAATGGAAAAGTAAAATAAATAGCAAATGACCAATATACAAACATCATCTTTATTTTGATTACCTGATAAGCAAAAGATAACTCAGACTAAATATTCTTAGTGCATGGTCCTGATGCAAATCAATTTCGTAGCCATGTATGTCTCAGATAACATAGCTCACAGCTTGCTCATATCATCACCAAGTCATTGGCAAGAGCAGAAGCAGCAAGCCCTCCCCTTCTACCTGAAGGAGGAAGCTGCCCATACACCCTTGTCCAACAGTCCTTTGTTTAAGCATCAACTACTCATCTGTTGTCTTTGAAAGGTCAGGGTCAGTGACTTTGCATCTGGAAAGGGTTAGAAAAAGGAAAGATGGGTTATTATTACCATCTTCGTTAGTATTTAACCTTATGCTACATTAAGGACTCAATTTACTGCATATGAGTCTCATACTTTTCTAGCTGAGGCCAGGCAAAATGCTGGAAGGACAAAGTAGAGATCCACAAAACCCATCCCAGCTCATTTTCATGCCATAATTAATTAAAAGTAACACTTCATCATAAGATGAAATATCTGGGACAAATGCCAAATCAGAAGGGACATTAGAACAACGTTTTCCTGGGACAGGACAAATCTGTTCCCTTTGTCCCAGCATGCCTTCTGATTTTTGATTTATAACCTTCAAATCAATGTTTAAATGGAACCTTAAATATAAGGCCTACCATGACTACCCTATACAAAATAACAACATTGTCCCTGCCCCTCATACACTCCTGGAATTCTTCATTTCCCTTGTTCCAGTCTAGCTCTTTTTCTCCTCTACCTCCTCCTCCATTTTTATTATGTTCGGTTTGTCTAACTTTCCCAAGTTGAACGTGAATTTTGGAAGATTGGAGACTTTTTCATGTTTTGTCCACTGACAAAACATGAGGTATTCAAAGAACCTAGAATATGTCTGATACACAATAAGTCCTAATAAACATTTGTTTAATAATTTAATAATAATAATAGATTATATGTATAGGAAACAGCTTCATAGCCTTGTCCAAAGCACATTTCAGAGTCACTTTTTAGTTCTTGCTGTTAACTCTTTAAGGTGGGAGCTATTTTCATCTCCAATTTACCAATTAGAAAACAAAGGTACAGAAAGGTTAAGTAACTTGACTAACTTGTCAAATAGCTGTCAAGTGGCAGACCAGGATTCAAACACAGCAATATGACTCCAAAGTTTGTGTTCTCACATTTTAGAAATATTTTTAAATTAAACATTAGTTGTCGAATACATTTTTAAAAATACAGTCATGCATCAGAATGTATCTTGGGATACATTCTGAGAAATGTATCCTTAGACAATGTCAAGGATGTGTGAACATCAGAATGTATGTACACAAACCTGACAGAATAGCCTACAACCTATCTGGTATATCCTATTGCTCCTAGGCTACAAACCTGTATGGCTTGTTACTGTACTGACTCCTGTAGGCAACTATAACACAACGGTAAATATTTCTGTATCTAAACATATATAAATATAGAAAATGTAGAGTAAAAATACAGAATTATGTTACGGGGCTTCTGTTGTATGTGTGTTCCGTCATTGACTGAAACATCATTACGAGGCACAAGATTGTAACAGAAGTGTTTAAGGAAAAACATTATGAAAAAAAATCCCAGAAAGTAGAATAAAAATTAAAGAACATAAAATCTGAAAAAAAATTAAGGTACAAAAGATACACCTAGAGTTCACTAGCCAACTAGTAACATTTCTTAAAAGAAAACTTCAAGAAATCAAAAGGGAAAGCATAAGGAAAACTATCATGGAGTTAAAATTTTCAAAAGCAGAAAGGCTTATATCAGATAAAAACAAATCTTTGAGTGTCCAACAAAATGAATGAAATGATCCCTATACTTAAACATATTACTGAACTATTTTAGATCCCAAAGTATAAAATGAAAAGATGAGACAACTTTGGGAGGAGAGAAATGTATTCAAAGGCACAGGAACTAGACCAGCGCCAGATTTAGCCATGAGAGTTGCTCCATTATTTTAGTCATCCAAAGTTTGAGGAAAACATATGTTCCACTTGGAATTTTGCATCAAGTAAAATTTATGAACCCCAGTGTGAAGGCACCGTAAAGACACCTTCAAAGTCATAAGTCTTCAGTAAAGTCTTTTATATAAATTTTTTAAATAATTTACTTGACAACACACTCTAGGCAAAAGAAGATATGGGGGTGGGTGTGAAAAATAGTGGATCCAACGCAGGATAGAAATGAAAAGAAGTCCCTAAGAATAAAATTTGGAATAGGGCTAAAAGAAACTCTTTTTGGAGAAGGAAGAAAAAAGATTAAAATACAGAGGAAAAAGGGAAGATTGCAGGGGTACTTCTCTGGACTTGATATACTTGAGGAAACAGGAAGGAATAAAAGAATAATGAGATTAAAAACAGGCTATTCAAGAATATAAAGGTCAATTAGGATCTGGGAAGCAGAGTTATAATAAGAATCCATAGATAAAAGAAAATGTATTCATCTGTGATGAACATTTACGTAGGAAGTTATGTATTTTGATTTCAAAATTAGTTTTAGTTAAAGAAGAGCATATACATGTTTTCAGCCTTGAAAATATAAAAGTAAAAATATGGCACAAGTATGAAAGCGGAAGGTGCCAGAAGACAGGGAAAACTTGGAGAGACGCTGCTCACAGAGTAAGTTTTCACAATGGAGAATCAATAAATAATACCTTTAGTTTTAGAGGAAGAGATAAAAATGTTCATTTTTTTAACTTTTATTGAAAAATATAATCATAAAAGATCTAAAAGAAAGTATTCTAACTATATTGAGGATGGAGGATGTAGGAGTAGAGAATGTGCACTAAACTTCATCTAATATAGCAATAAGTCAAGGGTTAATACCTAAAGTTGCTGAATTATGCAATAATGTTTTAGGAATACCGCTTAGTAATATGGTGATAATTGTCTGAAGAAAGAGTGAAGAGTTAAGAGTAGAGTTTTCTGGGAATGGACATTAGAGGCAATGACAGCAGGACTAGTGTCCTACTTGACAGTTTTAAAAATAACAGAAAAATATTAAATGTTTTAACAATAAAGAAAAATGGTAGATAATGAAATCAAAACAAGGTTGAGTCATGCGTTTAGCATTGTGTTTATGACTGCTTTGCCACCCTCATGATTACCTTTGGGACTTTATCTCATGCCTGCTTAGTTGTTTCACTGAGTTCCTCGAGCCCACTGGGCTTGCTGCAGTCCCAGATGCCTTCCAGACATCGCACCCTCAGCCTGGATGCTTTTCACCCAGCTGTTTGCAAGGCTCACTCTCTTACCTACTTCAGGTCTTGCACAAATTACCCATTCTCAGCAAGCACTTCTCTCATTAGGCTGAAACTTGCTATTCTTCCAAATTACCCATTCCTTTTCCCTGCTTTATTTTTCTCCATAGTACTCACTATCATCTAGCATATTATAAATTTTATGCACATTTTGTTTATTGTCTGACTGCTACCATTAGGAGACAGGCTTCATGAAAGCACAAAATATTGTCCATTACATTCACTGCTGTATCTCTAACATCTAGAATGATTGACAACACATAATAAATGTACAATAAAGTTTTGTTGAATGAATGACTTCCAGATGCCCTTGCTTAGGGGACAGGATTACTTGCAGTCAATTGACAAAGACTTCTCACTGATGGCCCAGATTTAGAGGAGCTCTGGCAATGTTTGCCATTATTTTGCTTTCATGATTAGCCAAGCTGAAATTCTTTCTTTATTGCTGCCATTTCTTACACAATATATAGCTTCCAGGCATTTACATTTTTTTTTCAAATAATTCTAGCCATTCTGTAAAATAGATATTATAATGTCCATTTCACAGAAAAAAAAAAAAAAACTCATACTAAGAGACTGTAAGTAACTTAGTGAAAGCCTATAATTAAAGACTATAATTAACTTAGTTAATACTGGCTAGTAAGTACCAGAAATGATATATTCAATTAGACCATAGCTCAGCTTTTCAGCCTTGGGAGATATTTTTAAATGACTTACATTGAGTGAGTATCAAGTAAATGCTTTTTGTTCTGCAAATTACAACAAACTTAATTCCAACTGACTTAAATGATATAAACTATTTATTGGCCCATGTATTAAAAAGTATTGTATAGGGGTGGGGCAAGATCTAAATAAAAATTTATTCCTGAGGTGTATGTCTTCAGGGCTGCAGCTATGTTTCTCTGCAATTCCTTTAGCTTTGACCTATTCTACGTGTCTACTTTTTACCCAGCTGGCTTTTCTTATGATTAAAAGATGGACATTCCTATATCCTCAGCTTTGTCTCTTTCTTCTTCACAGATTCTTTATTCCCATACCGATGCACTAAATTTCAGGTCTTTCCTCTGAATCAGATGTTTGAGAACCAATATTCTAATTGACTAAAACAATCAAGACTTTCCTATCAAACTGGTGGTGGGGTCATTCATCCACATGACCTAATGGGGACATGTGGAGTGTGTATTGTACAGCCAGCCACAATGTTTAGAATGGAGTATAGGTTGCTCTCAAAATTCTGTATGTGTTATTTAAAAATACTCCCTGGATGCCTATGTATAATGATGACAGAATATAAAATGGAAGAGACTTGTTTCATAATCATTATTATATTGGTTATTACTTTTTATACTGTCTTAACAGACAATTGAAATGGAAGGAAGAAGACATACAAAGATATTTTTAAAAGAAAAAAGTGGAGGAAGAAGAAAGGAAAGAGGAGTACTTAGCTTTTTTCTGGGGGTGAGGGAGAAGGACAACAGGAAAGGAAAAGCAATTCTACATAGAAGATTAAAAAAAAATTCATGGCAAATCTTACTTTGGTTACAATTTTATTGTGATGCCTACTTAAGTTTGATTTTTCTCCTCTGATGAAGAAACATGGTGTAAAATGTTTAACATGAAGGAAACAGAGCATTCTAGTTTTTTTCAAATGTAACAAAACTAACACTCTGCAGCTACATTGTGTAACAGAGACATTACAACTGAGGTGACGTCCACAATCTAAGGGGCCTCTGTTGAACATAACATTTTCATTTATTTAGACAAATAATTAATGCCTCGGAAACAGACTGTTTTTTGTAATGAATTCAGCAGGACTGAAGGTAATTGACAATCCTAGAGATAGAATCCTTTCATTAGTTAGCAGAACAGGTATCTCATATGTGTTATTCTGAGTACAATATTGTCTCAAACAGAGAATGCAGCAGTTTAGCAATTTACATTAAATGACAGAAAATGCTTTTCTTATTCTGACTCTTTATAATCCAGGACTTTAAAATACACACAAACACACACACAGATATACAAATTCTCATTCACAACCTGCTAGAATAAGTGAGGAAACTATTGGGTGTGCATGCGTGCGTGTGTGCGTGAACAATGTTTATTCATTTGGTATTTAAAGTGTTTGGTAATTTGAGTCATCATTTTAAGAGTATGAAAATTTTACTTCAAAATCCTGATCTCTGATTTTTCTTGAAAAAATTAAAATATATGAGAGCAGTGGATAGAATATAAAGATAACAAGCAGAAGCTAAGTTGTGGCTGTTTCTTTAGATGGGTACTTTCTTTCCCTTTTACCAATTGCACTCTGCATGGATTAACATCCACCTCTTTAACAGGCTTTACTAATTGACTGCTCCCTGAATAGCCAATATGACCTATGTCAAGGGGAAATAGCCCTAGACACTTGATAAACTTGGCAAGACAGATTTTGTTCAGACTACTGCAGTAGGAAAGTAAGATTCTAATATAAACTGAGCGTATGTTAAACCAGCCTTGCATCCCTGGAATAAAGCCCACCTGGTCACGGTGAATTATTTTTTTGATGTGCTACTGAATTCTATTTGCTAAAATTTTGTTGAAGATATTTGCTTCTCTATTCATGAGGGATATTGGTCTGAAGTTTTGTTTTTTTGTTGTGTCCTTTCCTGGCTTTGGTATCAAGGTGATATTGGCTTTGTAGAATGAGTTAGGAAGGATACCATCTTTCTCAATATTGTGGAATAATTTCTGTAGTATAGGTAGGAGCTCTTCTTTGTATGTTTGGTAAAACTCCTGAACTCCAGCTATGACAAAGCTGACTGAACTTTGTCAAAGGAGAATTGAGAGTGGACAAAAAGGAGCTACAGTGAAGTGAAAAAACTGGAACAGAAAGAGGCAAGGAAGGCCATGGAGAAACAAAAAGGGGTGCTATGGGGAAATGCGCAATCAAAAATTACAAAAGTGAATGGAAAAGCATTGACAATGATTAGATCATGTGAGTTGGGA
>CAUYSK010066706.1:0-17517 GCA_963575035.1 Avahi laniger
GGCCAGGGGAGGAAGAGGGATGGAGAAAGGAGAGATGTTGATCAAAGGGTACAATATTTCTGCTAGAATAGAGGAATAAGTTTAGTGATCTGTTGCACTGCATGGTAGCCACAGTTAATAATAACATCTTATATATTTCAATTATATACAATTTTTTAAAAAGAATAATAAAGAAACTCTCATTGGATCATTTGGCCTTTTAAAATTTAGCATATGACAGGATTACAAAAATGTTTATTATAAACACATTTTGTTAGGTTGCCAGACCATAATGTGAATCTTACCTGATTAAATTCTTAGCTTTGATGTTATATATAAACAAGAAAACATTATACTTTAAATTACAGATGCACAGAATAAAATATCAAGTTTATATCCTTTTTCTAGACATGTTTTATTTCCAAACACCACTTGTATGAAGTTTTTGAGCAATGTTGTCCTCTCACTGAGCATAAAATGTGGCTAAAGATTGGACTTGCTATTACTGCCAGAAAAATCAGGGAACACTTGTCTTATGAGGTAAGAGGTCTTTGTATAAACTTGTCTTTCTCTCTGATTGGAATTCCATTAAAATATTATTAGAAAATGACTGTGAATTTATATTAAACTTCATAAACAAATAATAGACTATGAAATGGTGTTTTTGTTACAGGATTGGAACTACAAGCTGCAATTAAAGCTCTCTAATGTTCACGTAAAAGATATACCAAAGAACACCAAAATTAATATCTATGATGAAACTGTAACCTATGTTATCCTCATATATGGAGCTGTAGAAGATTGTCAGTTACGAAAAGCTTATAAGGCACCTTTCTTAATTCCTATAACATGCCATCAGGTAAAGAAATATTGATTCATGTCTTCAGGTCAATATGCCATATGTCCAACAGTGTATTAACATCCAAAAAATTGTTGCTATAATCTTAAGCTTTCCACCTTTCAATCCTCTCCCTTTCTCCTACCACTCTTTAAACACCCATACGCACACCCACGCCCACACACACTCACCAACCTCACTGATTGCCTTGCTTAGACCAAGCACAATCTATTCCCATACTGTGCCTATGAAGCAGGCCAAGCTGTACCTTTTGGCCACAGTTAGACTTTGGTACAGTTATACATGGCAAAAGAGGGCCTATATATTTCTTTTATACATTGCAGTAAGGCTGTATCAACAGTACTCTAGAAAGGTTCTGCCAGACCCGTGCTGAATTGAGTAACAGTAGGATTTCCACAGCTACTTTCAAAGTGAATGTAAAAGTGAAAGTATTCTCACATTTAAACTGTTAATTAAGTTCCCCTGCCAATAAAAATGAGAACCTGAGCCCTGTGGATAAGGAAAGAAGACTGTATGTATGTGTCCATACATGTATGTGTGTATATTTGCATGAGTTTGGGGGAGAATAAGAGAGCCACACATCAAAAAGAATCAAATGACATAAAATACAGCTACAGAAAGTAAATTGGAAGAGATACCAAGAGTCAATCAGGCTTAAATGTTTTTACGTATTTTAAGCAATTAGTATATGACAGAAACAGTGCTAGATGCTGAAGTGGTAAAGACAAATGAGATTTACAGCTTACCCTCAAGAGATCTCTCAACCAAAGGGAAAGAAAAAATATGTAAACATATTAATAAAATGTTGACAGCTATGATGGAAATACTTACAGGGTAGATACAGGACACAAGAAAAAAGTGAGGTGGGCATGGGAGGGATCCCAAGGTGAAAAATGGTCACAAGAAAATTTTCTGAGTGGACACCACCGGCACTGGGGTGATGCCCAACGAGAAGTGAAACATCCTTAACTATGGTGCTCCTTACCTCTGTTTTGAACACATAACATAGCTTTGGTGTGGTGTTGGTTGGGAATTTAGACAACCAAGCCAGAATTCTCAAGGCACATTGAAGCCTGCTCAACTCTGTCTGCTCCCCTAGACCTAGACCCCTGCTCACAGTGGATTTAGATACCAGTGAGATTCAAAGTGTAATAAATGCGACCACAAAGTAGAATGATTTTTTAAAATCCATTGTTTTTTATACTTTATGCCATATAGAAAAACTCTGGGTGAGTTTTTAAGGAGTCATTGATGATTAATTCAATCATTTTCTCATTTGGAATAGAAATAAACAAAATATTTAAAAATCAGTGAAAGAACATGGAATATTGACTTTCACAAAATCAACATATGCAAGTATTTTAAGATATCTATCTTGTGTTGATTTATTGACACTTTCAATTTTCTCCCAGATGTTTAAAGAGGGCCTGAAATAATAGCTTACCAGAGAAACATTTAATCATATGATATCTGCTCAGAAATTAACTTGCACTCTGCCAACTTTTAGATACAAGGCACTGAAAATTTCACAAAAGTAATGATTATTCAGACTTCAACTAATACAGAACAATATGGATGGAATGCTAGGAAGTATCTACGTACACCTGAAGTTTCTAATGTACCAGGATCAATAGGTGAGTTAGACTTCTTTGAGTAATTATGAGAATTTCCTTTCCTTTCATAGAACAGCCATAGATGTATTGGGAAACTGTTGTATTGAGGAATCATTTTAATTACCATATTTGATATTTAATGTATGAAACCAGACTGAGAATATTGAAGTTACGCTTAAGAATTATTGTATATTTCATTTATAACAATAAACATGTGAAATTATCAAGATGATATGAAAAAAATTAGAGAGTTAATAGCTCTTCCCCAAAATTAAAATATTTTACATAGCGACAATAATAAAAACAGCTTACTATCTGAATAGTAGACATAAATCACTAGAACTCGGTGGATAACCTTGATATAAAGCCTATTCTTCATACAAATTTTACATAATAAAAATTTAATCATAAATGATTATTTAATAACTATTATTAAGCCATTCATTTAAATTTAGAAAGTAAGTTTGAGATTTATTTAAAAATTAAATAATAAAGAATTAAATTATAAAATAAATAACAGTAATAGAATTTAATATTTGTCATTTCACCAAAGGGGAAATAATGTTCTAAATTTAGAAATATAGAAATTAATTTTAAAATTCTGATGTCAATAAAAACATTAAGAAACAAGAGATAAGCAAAGGGCAATTCACAGATGAAAACTTATGCTGAAAACAAAATGTGGACAACGCTGTCAATAAAGAAGCAAATAAAATAGCTGGTCCATTTAATTGGTGAGAATTATAATACCTATTGACCAAAAAAAAGTAGTGAATCTAATATATATTCTTACTTTGTTGACACCAGTATAAATTAATAAAGTAAGTTTACCAAGAGATTCCAAAAGCCATAAAAGTGTTTATGTCCTTTGATTAAATAATATAATCTCTAAACATTTATCCTACGATATAAACCAAACAAAAAATAAAAATGAATAATTGAGCATTATTTATAAAAATAAAAAATCAGAATGTATAATGTAAATAAATGGTTCATTAAATAAACACAATAATCAACATAATTGAATATTACATAGGCATTAAAAATTAATTTTTCATATCGTAACTAGGAAAAAAAATGATGTATGTCAAGTAAAAATACCAATGACATAACGTTATGTTGCTAATTTTAAACGAATTTTATCTTTATTATGTCGCAATTATGTAATTTTGAATCTACATGGTCACAAAATACTGTCATTGCACAGGTCTCCTCCAACTTTAAGATTAAGCACAGATAGGTTCCAGTTCAAGATCACTGACTAGATGCAGCAAGTGTGTACCTCTCCCACAGAAAGGAATTAAAATTATTGAGTAGATATTCACGCTTCAAATAGATAGTCTAAGAGAGAACACTGGAACTCAACAGAAAAGTGAGAGGAAGCAGGAAAGCAGAGGAGAAGGGAATTCAAGCAGTCTGCTTGGCCAGGATGAGCAGGAAGACCGGAAATTCCCTGATGCAGGGAAAGTGAGTGAGAGGTCCCTTGGGTCCCACACTGTTGCCAGGGACTTACAGAATCTTAGCTATGGGAGATCTCCTAGACCCTTCTGGGCCCCCAAACTAATTCAAGGAGCTGCCTAGATATTTCTCAGAGGCATTGCTCAAATTTGCATGTATTCCCACAGGCTTTCAAGCCCTGAGCAGCTACAGCTCAGCACCATTCAGAGATCCCGGCCCCCAGAGGTCTCTGTCTTGCTCTGGGGCTGCCAAAGTCACAGGCCCACAGAGGGAGCAGGGAGGCTGGGCACTTTCATGTGTCTCAAGGACAGACACTGCTGAGGGAAAGATGTAGGAGTAGTCAGTGTCTCCACAGATGCCTGCCTCCACTGAGAGGGCCCGCACTCACTGGTGGCAAGTTCAGCTGCAACCTGCCAACATTCGGGGAGCCCAGCCCCTAGAGATTTGAGCTGCCACTGCCACTGTTGCTGCTGATGCTACTGGGCCAGGGAAGGAGTGGGAATCTGGACCATTTGTGCACCCAGTGACAGAGACTGCTGCTGCTATTGCTGAAAGATGAGGCGCTGTGAGTAGACTGTGTACGCCTCAGCTGCCTGCTATGGGACAGGCATTTACCGCAGCTCTGAGTGACATTGTGGCCTGGAGACAGACACAGTGTCTGACTGAACTGAGAGTCATGAGCCCCAGGATGGGCATGGTAGGGAAGAAGATCACGATTCTTCCTGGCTAAGACACAGAGCTGTTACTGTCCCCTCCCCCTTGTGGAGACCTTGGTGCAATTCAGTGGGAGCTCCCCCTATCACTCCTGGAGGGCTGAAGCCTGCGCTTATCATTGAGATATCTGTGGGTGAGTTTGGTGGTGCAGCCTGGCCCAGCTTTGTTCCCCCATCTAGGGCTAAGCAGGGAACTCAGGGCACCAGGCATTTCACAGACCAGTTCATTTGAGACAACAGAGAACACTTACTGGTAAACAAAGGTCAAACACAGAACCATTGGAAAATAAAATAATACATAAGAAGTGATAGAGGGACAGAGCACGATGGCCAAATAGAATGTTCCAGCAATCATCCCCCTGCACAAACAAATTCAACAACTATCCATGCCAGCAAGCACCTTCAGAAGAACCAAAAATCAGATGAGTCCTCATACTACCTGGTTTTAACATTATATCAAGAAAAGAGGCACTGAGGAGGGCAGACTCCCCAGCCCAGAGCAGTATCACACCAGCACACTGAGTGGAGAGAGAATCTGTGTGCCTGGGGGAGGGAAAGTGAAGTGACTGTGGGACTTTGCACTGAAACCCAGGGTGGAGTAGGGGAACCCACCACAGGGCAGAATTCTGCCAGTGCCCAAAGAGGGAGACTTTAGTCTAGTCCAGGCAGAAAGAAATTCTCCACCTTGAAACCCAGGTTCCAATTAGCCTCACCACCAGTTGACAAAAAGCAGCCTGGGCCTGGACTAAATTAGATAAGGCATTCAGGCCACAAAGGTGCAGTACTTGGGCAATTCCTGTGGCTGTGCTGGCTCAGAGCCAGTGGACTTGGGGTATACATACCTCAGGGAGGCAGCCACCCCCCAACTATAGGCAGTGCAGCTCAGGGAGTCTTCATCCAGTTGGGGTATGGAAAGGGAAAAGTTCAGAGGACATTGTTTTGCAACTTGGGTACCAGCTCAGCAACAATAAAATGAAGTACCAAGCAAACTCCTGAGGCTCCTGACTCCAGGTCTTAGTTCCTGGAAGGCATTTCTGGACCCACCCTGGGCCAGAAGGGAACATGCTGCCCTGAAAGAAAGGACCCAGTCCTGGTAGGATTCACCACCTGCTGACTTAAGAGTTCTCTGGGGCTTTGAATAAATATCAGAGGTAAACAGGCAATAGTCATCACTGGTTTTGCTGGTGGCCATGAGGGAGTGCCCACATCACTCCTCCCCCAGGATAGACCATATGTGAGGCCACAAAATAAGTCTCAACAATTTCAAAAAGTTTGAAATTATATCAAGTATCTTTTCAGAACACAACGAAACAAAACTAGAAATCAATAACAAAATGAACTTTGAAAACTGTACAATTACATGGAAATTAAACATCATGCTATTGAATGACCAATGCGTCAATGAAAAAATCAAGAAGGAAATTAAAAAATTTCTTGAAACAAATGAAAATAGAAACACAACATACCAGAATCTATGGGATACAGCAAAAGCATGATTATGTAGCCTATAACAATAAATGCCTACACCAAGAAATAGAAAGATTTTAAGTAAACAACCTAATGATGCTTCTCAAGGAACTAGAAAAACAAGAAAAAATCAAACCCCAAATTAATAGAAGAAAAAATAAATAAAGATCAGAGCAAAAGTAAATGATATTGGGACTAAAAACAAAATACAAAAGATACAAAAAAAGAAAAAGTTATTTTTTGAAAATATAACCAAAATTGTCAAATTTTTAGCTAGATTATGAAAAGTAGAAAGAAAACCCAAATAAATAAAATCAGAGATGAAAAAGGAAACATTACACTAATACCATAGAAATACAAAAAATCATCATAGACAACTATGAATGACCATACACCAACAAATTGGAAAATGTAGAAGAAATGGATAATTTCCTGGACACACACAGCTTACCAAGACTGGATCATGAAGAAATAGAAAAGTTGAACAGAACAATAATTAATTATGAGATTAAAACAGTAATAAAAAGTTTCCATCAAAGAAAAGCCCAAGACCTGTTGGGTTTACTGCTGAATTCTAACAAACATTTCAACAAAACTGACACTAGTTTGACTCAAACTATTTCAGAAAATTGAAGAGGAAAAAATTCTTTCAAACTCATTCAACTAGGCCAGCATTATCCTGTTACTAAAATCAGACAAGGACACAACAAAAAAAGAAAACTACAGGTCAATATCCCTAATCAAAATAGATAAAAAATCCACAACAAAATACTAGCAAACTGAATTCAACAACACATTAAAAAGATCATTCATGATGATCAACTGGAATTTATCTCAGAGATACAAGAATGGTTCAACATATGGTTCAATAAACATAATATATCACATCAACAGAATCAAGGACAAAAACCACATGATCATTTCAATTGATGCAGAAAAAGCATTCAATAAAATTTAACATCCCTTCATGATAAAATTTTTCAATAAATTGGGTATAGGAGGAACATACTTCAACACAATAAAGTCCAGATATGACAAATGCTCAGCTAATATCATACTGAATGGGGAAAAATTGAAAACTTTTTACTAAGATCTAGAATAAGACAAGAATGCCCACTTTTACCACTTCTTGTCAATGTAGAACTATAAGTCCTAGCAAAAGCAATTAGGCAAGAAAAATAAATAAAGGCCATCCAAATTGGAAAGGAAAAGGTCAAATTATTCTTGTTTGCAGACAACATGATCATATATTTAGAAAAACCTAAAGACGCCACCAAACAACTCTTAAAACTGATGAATGAATTCAGTAAAGTTGCAGATACAAAATCAATATACATAAATCAGTAGCATTTACATAGACCAATAGTGATCAATCTGAAAAATAAATTTAAAAAGCAATTTCATTTCTAATAGCCATAGAAAAGTAAAATACTTAAGAATAAATTTAACTAAAGAAATGAAAGCTTTCTATATGGAAAACTAAAACACTGTTGAAAGAAATTAAAGAAGACAAAAAAAGTGGAATCCCACGGTCTTGAAGAATTAATATTGTTAAAATATCTGTACTACCCAAAGTGATCTACAGATTCAATGAAGTCCTTATGAAAATACCAATGACATTCTTCACAGGAACAAAAACAATCCTAAAATTCATGTGGAACCAAAAAAAAAAAAGAAAAGAAAAACTAAATAGCCAAAGCTATTCTGAGCAAAAAGAACAAAGCCGGAGACACCTTCTGAAATCACCAGTAGATTTCGAACTATATTACAGAGCTATAGTAACCAAAACAGCATGGTACTGGCATAAAAACAGAAACGTGGAACAGAACAGAGAACCAAAAAATGAACCCACACACTGACAGCCAACTAATTTTTGACAAAGGCCACCAAGAACATATATGGAGGGAAGGGCTGTCTCTTTAATAAATGGTGGTAGGAAAACTGAATATCTATATGCAGAAGAATGAAACTAAGTTTCCATCTTACACCATATACAAAAAACAATGAAAAGATGATAAAAGACTAAATTTAAAGCCTGAAATTTTGAAACTACTAAAAGAAAACATTGGGGGAAATGCTACAGGACACTGGTCTGGTCAAAGATTTTTTTGGTTAAGACATCAAAAGCATAGATAGGCAACCAAAGCAAAAATACACAAATGGTATTACTTCAAGCTAACAAGCTCCTGCACAGCAAAGGAAACAACCAAAAAAGGGAAGAGACAACCTACAGAATGGCAGAAAATATTTGCAAACTATCCATCTGACAAAGAATTAATAAAACCAGAATGTATGAGAAATTCAAACTATTTTATGTTTATAGCAGCACAATTCACAATTGCAAAGATGTGGAAATAGCCCAAGTGCCCATCAATAGATGAGTGGATTAATAAAATGTGGTCTATATATCTACCATGGAGTCCCACTCAGCCACAAAAAACAATGGTGATCTAGCACCTCTTATATTATCCTGCATAGAGCTAGAGCCCATTCTACTAACTGAAGTATCACCAGAATGAAAAAACAAGCACCACATGTACTCACCATCAAATTGGTATTAACTGACCAACACTTATGTGCACATATAGTAGCAATATTCACTGGGTGTGGGGCAGGTGGGGAGGGTAGGAGGGGATGTGTATATTCACAGCTAATGGGTGCGGTGAGCACCGTCTGGGGGATGGACACGCTTGACGCTCTGACTCGGAGAAGGGAAGCAAAGGCAATATATGTAACCAAAACGATTGTACTCCCGTAATATGCTCAAATTTAAGAAGAAGTATTTGGGAAAATTGGGACAATGGATGATTTTTTCTCTGTACTTTCCAAACTTTCTGCACATTTGTTACATAAACTTTATAATAAAATACTTTTAATCCTTTTTAAAACATGATCTTCTTCCCACCAGTTGAGATTACTACAAATTTCAGATCACAGATCCTGAGTGTGAGTGATTTCAACCTGATCTATTAATAATTTGACAGCTGGATAATTGAAACAGTAACTTGTGTCAGTGATTGAACTAACACTGTCTTTTTTGTACCAGCTCCAAATACAATGTTGGAAGAACTCATTCCAGGGTAAACAAATATTAAAGAGGTAAATTTAAAGTATTTTAAAGTTCTATTTTATGTAAAAGAGAGTCTGAATTTTATAGAAACTACCAATATTTTTCTCTTTTTCTAAAAAAGTTCACCTGCTAATCACTTTGTAGGTTTTGGTATGAAAAGTTTCTCTTGGCACTGGGTATAGTGGAAATTATATATGTATATTTAGGTAAATATTAGAGAAATTACAAAGAAAAACAAAGAAATGCTAGAATAGCTGTCTTGAATTACATTAGCAACCAGGCCTCACCAGGAGTGGCTACAGTTGCAGCCTACTTGACCCCTTTCTACTTGGGCTGAAACTTGCACTGGTCCGAAGCCTTCTGGTGCAACCTCAGTTAAGCATCTGGGATCTTCCAGCCTGATGGCAGTTGGCCTGTGTTCACAATGCCTGGCACAGAGCAGAATCTCAATAATAAGTGCTCTAATATAATCTAATCCCAGGCTGATCTAAGTTATTCAAAAAGTTCCTCAAAAGTATTGATCAATTTCATAGTTCACTATGAACTTAGGTCACTTTGAAGACTGTTGGATCTTCAAAGCCCTAGAACAACTTTGCATAGGATCCCAAGTTATGAAGCACTATAGGGCCCTGGAATTGAAACTGAGCAGAGAGAAATACAGTGAAAATACCTCACTATATTTACATCAGCCTACCTGTGTCTGGATCTTAGGGGGCTTCAGATAGGGTAGAGAATTCACTTTTTTTTTTGAAACAGAGTCTGGCTCTGTTGCCCATGCTGGAGTACTGTGGCGTCAGCCTAGCTCACAGCAACCTCCAACTCCTGGGCTCAAGCAATCCTCCTGCCTCATCCTTCCGAATAGCTGGGACCACAGGCATGCGCTACCATGCCCAGCTAATTTTTTCTATATATATATTTTTAGTTGTCCAGATCATTCCTTTCTATTTTTTAGTAGAGACAGGGTCTTGCTCTTGCTCAGGCTGGTCTCGAACTCCTGACCTCGAGCGATCCTCCCACCTCAGCCTCCCAGAGTGCTGGGATTACAGGCATGAGCCACCGCGCCCAGCCGAGAATTCATTTTTAATTTTAGTCTTTGCCAGTTTGGTTATATTATTCCAGGAGATGCTTATTATACTACCCAGAATCTGAGAAATGTCTGCTAAGGATACACAGGCCAGAAAACTGTGTATTTAGTTGTTAAGGAAATGTTTTGCAACAATTAAGTCTATTTGCTCTGTCAGAACCAAGTATAAACTTCTGAGAACACATGTGTCCTCTCCCTCTAAAATCTCCTCACAAAAGTACGTTGAAAGAAAGGGGATCATAGGCTCTGCTGGGAAGTGGAGGGAGTTTGTCTCATGCCCATCCCAGTGCCTTGGCCTTCAAGGGAACGATACTCTTCTTTAACACCCAAGTTCCCAACCCACATGAAAGCAGGATGTTCATTCTCTCCCTAAAGTATTTAAGAAACTTCTTAGGGAAGCTTTATTTCAAACCTTCCCTAGTTATTGCTTGCTGTCTGTAATTCCTGGCAGAATAACATAAGGTCTCTGGCATGAGACTTTCGATTTAATTCCGAGTTCTACCACTTACCAACCACATGACCGTGGGCAGATTTCTTAACCTACCTAAGCACCACTTTTCCCATCTAGACAAAAGGGATAACAGCAATACTCATTTCTGTGGAGATTAAAGAAATAGAAAGTACACTGCACAGTGCTTGGCACATAACAAGGAATCCCTACACAACACACAATTTCCATTGTTCTCTTCTTACTCTTTCTTAACATCATGAACTACTTCTCCACACTTCTTTGGCTCTTCCCACATTAGTTCTCTAAAAAACATGCGTACATTCACCTATTCTAATCTTCCCAAACACAGCTTCTGAAGACTAGAGAATAACAAAGGGAAATCACAATTTAAAAAAAAAAAAGATACAGAGGACATTTATGGTAAAATATTAGATGACTTCCAGAGCCCACTGACTGGGCCATCTTTCTCCTTAGCTCCGGCCAGCCACCAAGCTGTTAAGATTCAGCTTAATAACATATTTGGAGGAGTAGAAGGGAGAGCCGGGGAAGTTAATGTTCTCCCTGTACTTATTCTTAAAGAGAGCTACTTTTCCATCAATTAAAAAAAAATCGATGGCATGGTGGTTGTTAATAAAGAAGCAGCGGTGTGAAAGTGAGAGTCTGTTAAATAGCAAAAATATCAGCTAGGGAGACATATAGAGAAAATTATCAAATTGCTTATTTAGTAGATGTTTTCTCTCCCTGATATTAGCTCCTGGTTGTATTTCTAAGCCAGCTCCCTTCCCACTACCCCTAAACCCTTTCCTCACCATAACTACCCCGGGATTGCGGCTTTCCCTCTGCATGGTGAAAAGCCCCACCAAAGGCTTGTCCCAACATCAAGCAGTTCCTTGCAAAGTGTTTTGGTCCCCAGGATGGAGTACACAGTGTTGTCACTGCCTAGAGTCCCAGCCCTTTGCCCCTGCCCTATAGAACAGATTCTACCAGCCCTGCTATATAAATCTGACCCTTGTTAACAGTCTCTAATTTGACTCCTGTCTCCTATCTCAATTTCTAGATTCAACAGCCTACTGAATTACTTGATGAGCTCAATGAGAATGATAACATCTAAGGCATCCCCTAGAATAAACCTAAAGGAAAGTCTGGTAAGCTGCCTCAATTTCCTCCACATGACCAGGCGCACACCTGTCCCTGGAGATACAGATTGAAGCCAGTCATTTCCCCTTCATGTGATAGTGTAAATCATAGTTCTTTCCACTAGACAGTTGATTCTTTGAACAACAGTGTTTCTAAATTCTAATTTGGAAAATTCACTTTAAAAATAAGATTCCTTTATCTACATTTCTGAGAACATTGCGATTTCCTGGTTTCCTTTTTCTATTCTGCTACTTAATCTCATGTGCAACATTGGCAGCTCTCAGTTCAGCATGTTATTTTTCAGGCTACAGGTATTGTTGGAAGATCGAAAAAGGTAGTAAGTTATGACTTCAGTTCTCAAGTGTTTATGTTAATCAGACAAAATCTACAAGGAGACAATTAAATAACAATACAAGGTACACTATGGATAGTGTCAGCTGTAGTGAAAGAAATTCAGAAGAGAAACAGATGACTATGGAGAGTGAACCAAGTCTTTATGGAGAAAGGAAGAGGATATTCAGAATAGAGGATACAAGAGAGCAAGACCTTTGGGGAACAATGAGTAGAACAGTCAGACAGTTGATTGTTAAAATGTGTCTGTGGGGAAATATTCATGTGTGTGTTTTATATGACGCTAGGTTACATATATCACATCACTGAGTTAAAAAAATAAAAACCACCACATAAATAGGTTTATCTCCATTTTAAAATGTAACTCTTGCATGTTGCCTCCTATGACAAAGACCATATTTAAAAATAGATTTAAAGGTTAACAATACACTATGGAAAAGTAGTTGCAAGAACTATTTGCTCCCAATAAGATCAGTATCTTTACCTTGGAAAAATGATTAGGAAAAAACTGTAATTCCAGTAGGCAAACTTATGAACAACTAATTCAAGATAATACCTAACAATGGAGAAAATAGCAATCTAAGAAATGCAAAGTTAAACAATGAAGTATTAACATATGCTTCTTTAAATTAACAACATTTTTATTCAATGGTAATGTCTATTTCCTCTGAAATAGATGAAAATTCGGTCATACAGATTTTCTCTTAATTTTTTGGTACATTAGTGAAAGCAATTTGTAATAGAAGTCAAGAATGCTCACGCCCTTTGACCCAGTGACTCTGCTTCTGGGGATTAATGTAGACGAAGTGATCCTTAAAATAAACATATGTACAAAATGTCCAGGCCATGACTATTTCTACGGCAAAAACAAGAGACCAAGTGTTCAACAATGAGAGTGTATATAGTAATCATTTCACTACAGATCATCCATGCAAGGAAACATCATGCAACCATTAAAAAGTTTGGTCGTATAGTCCAATGTAAATATGAAGAAAAAGACAAGCACGCAACATACAATATTCACACATTTTTAGCATGAAAAAAGGCTAGAAAAGATAAATCCAAATGATTACATTATGGCATTAGAAGAGTGAGAGCAGGGATGGTTTTGTTCACCTCTCTATTTCATGTCGTTCTATTGCTCTTGCAATCAAAAACATGATTATAAAACTATTAAGCATTATTGAAATGTAAGTTATTTGAATGTTTTCTTACCACGCTTTACACTCAGCAGTACTGGTGCCATGAAGGGCGTGGTAATAGCCTGACCTGAAGCTCAGTGAGCGACAAAGGCTTACGCCAACGTTCCTCACAATGGAAAAGCCTCCTCCCGATAGTCCGTAAGCCCCCCCTGTCCAGTTCAGCAGGCTCCAGTGGCTTCTCAGACTCTGAATCCCAGTTTAAATCATGCTGCCACTGCTTCATGAACAAGTGATTTACACTCGTGTGTTCAACTTCTTTCCTTGGCCTGAACAATAACGACCATATGATGTTTCTTTGGGGAATGAAATTGACCCTCTTGTATAATCTGTTCTGGGTTATAGGTCCATGTTGAAAGGTTCCAAAACTCTCTACATTTTTGGTTTTTTATTTCCACTTCCATTAGAAATGGTTGACAAGACTGTCCTGAACACACATTGATGCTGCTGTTTTAGAGGCCTCCTGCTGCTGAAACACACTTCCCCACATCAAGAGGTAGCAACTTCAAGTCAGATCCTGTGCAGATGTTCATGGTGCCAAGAGAAAAGAAGTTTGGACCTTGAAACCAGCCAGTTCAAAATATGTATTTTTGCAAAATTTCCTTCATTTAAAACATCTGTTATTTTAAATATACAAAACATCTCAGAAAATCTTAGAGGTCTTAGAATTTTTGTTTTAGAGCAAAAAAATAAGCTTATGCCACTCAGATAGTTCCCATATTGCTCTTAGAGCAATAATGGTTTGATTCATCTTATGAAAAATAAAATGAATTAAAATATAGTTTAAATGTTGCTCTTGATCCAAGTGTGGATTTTTGTCACTCATTGTGCTTATCTTGGGAGCTCTCAGAGAATTATAATAGTGAAAAATGGAAACTGATTCAGATTGAACCATATAACTCAGCCCTAAATGAAACTTCCAGTAATCATTTTGTTCACAATTGTATTCACAACAATAAACATAATGTCTGGTATGTAATTTTAGAAAGTAGACTTAAAAGTTAAGAGTTAGTGAGTACTTTCTGTATGCTCGGTGTATAACAGATGCCATACAGTTACCAATTCATTTAATTGTCATAACAACCATGTAAGGTAGGCACTATTATCCCCAATTTATAAATGAGTAATCTGAAAGAGTGACTTTGAATGATTTTCAGAAAATCTTACAGCTAGTAAAAGGCAGAGCAGAGATTTGAAAACAAGTTATTATAAAGGATTAAGGCCGACAGAGATTGAAACACACACAAACTCACCATTATTACTGGTTGAGCTGACATAGAGAATGTGGTGGCCTTCTTTTCCCTAGAATTGGAAAGACTGACTACTGTAGGCATTTGTCATTAAGCTTAATGCATAGCTGAGAACAGTCAAAAATACAAGATTTTTATGGGTAAATTCATTCCCAAAAAATATTAAGAAGAAGTGGCTTCACAAGGAATGTCCAGGTTCTGCTTCCAAATTCATCAACTACATAAACTGCTGCACCTCAGTAGAATGAATGAGGAGATGGAGACAGGTTAGGAGTGTAAAGGCCATGGAGAGTTCAGCCCTCAATCCAGAGCAAGCTTCTGGAGAGGGAAACATGCTCTGAACTAACAAGAGCTGTCACATAGAGAGAGCTTAGCATGCACTGGACACAGTATTCTGAGTGCTTTGTCCTCACTGGCTCATGCATTCATTACATGAATGTTAGGATGTAAGTACTACCATTAGCCCCATTTTGCAAAGGCAATAATGGAGCTTACAGTATGCAGATGAAGGAGCTCTGGAAATTTCCCTTCAAAATATAACTCCTTGGTATAAAGAATATTTTGAATTAAAGGCCCTTAGAGATCAACAGGCCTTGAAGGGGCTTTCCTTCTTTCTTCATTAAAAAATCAGACCCATCAAAAAGAACAATTGACTTCCTTTCTTCTTCCCGTTATCTCAATATATTATAGGAAAAAAGATCAAGAATGCAACCAGACCTGACCCAAATCATTTTAAATATAATACCTGTCTCATAGATTAATTTAATTTCCAAATAGAATTATTTATAAGTCAATCTGTTTCTCCCAACCATTCATTCTCTCAAGTATCTGTTCATCCTACCCAGTAACCACCTATTACCACTCAACAAAGTTACCTATATTTCCCATCTCCCCTACCCTTCTAAAACAAGGGTATATAAACTTCTGGACCCCACTTGGATCTTGGGTAATCACTCTGTCATTCTCCCTGTGTGCATGGTAAATAAATCTCTTCCTCTTATTAATGTGCTTTATTGTGATTTGATCTTTCAGTGAATCTTCCAGGATGAAGGAGAAGTTTCCCCTCACCCTCACACAGATAAGTCTCTCAAAGTGATACAACTAGACATGATGACACTGGGTTTCAAATCCTCCAAACGTATTCAGTATATTTTGCAATGCTTTTTAGTTTGTAGAGGTTTTATTTTGGAAATCTAAGCCATTGGAGACGTGCTGTGTACACTCCACAGTATTAGTCACTGTCAGTGTCTGACTAGGTTCATGCACTGGATTGTAAACACTTCTGTGTGGGGAAGACCCCTCCACTGGGCACAGAAATATGAAATACTCATGGTGTGTATACCCAGTCTTATCGGCAGGATATGGGGGCTTGTGTGCCCAGGGCTCTGCTTTTATCTGAAAGAATGTAATGTACAGACTTTGGCTCAGGAAGGCATTAGAGCTCACTTCCATTTGACTCTTCAGAGAAAACCCATTCATTTGTTTAGAATGCCCAGAACATTGTCTGCTTTTAAAATTTTTACATAAAAGGGTTTCCTTGATCCTTTGACCCTTGAATATTTTTAAATTTAGCTGATTTCTTTTACTTTTCCAGTGCTTAAGCAGCCTGGTTTTTCCTTTTTTCTGCAGATATTTAACTTGCTCT
This sequence comes from Avahi laniger, assembly GCA_963575035.1. NCBI lineage: Eukaryota > Metazoa > Chordata > Mammalia > Primates > Indriidae > Avahi > Avahi laniger. The sequence goes on from CAUYSK010066706.1 coordinate 16,277, forward strand.
CTTATTTTAAATTAGCTTTACTAATGAGAAACAGGAAACTTTGCAAAAGAAGAAACATTCTTCTCTAGGGTCATTGATTCACAGGGAAGTGCTATGCCACCCTCCTGCAGGTTACAACTATAAGAGCATTCCGAATGAACTGAATTAGTTCCCATTTTGTCTCCGGACAGTCCCCTCTAGGTCATCATTGCTCCCAGCAAATCAGTGGAGCTATATGCAAAAATCCCTTTACCAGAAAGCAAAAGCTCAGCCCCGGTGTTCACCAGAGAGTTACAGACACTATGTTGTTATCTCCTCTTTAAAACCAAATACCCGTTAATGAGGAATGTCAGCAGTTAATAGTTATGGTTTTCAAACACGTAACTCTCCGATATTAGCCAGGACCCCTAATCAGCTCATATTCTGTTCCACAAAGTATATAAATAGAAAGCACTACTCAGGAAGACCCCTCGATATTATCCCATCTTTGCAACTTTCACCCTCTTTTAGAAGAAGCAGAATAAGAAGTCTTAACCAAGTTATTAGACTCCTGGCTCAACATGAAGTCTTAAATAAACGAGTTCTTTTCCTATCATAAAGTTCTCCAAAAGGATTATCCTTGTGCATAGTTCCTCCAGCTCCCTTATCTCATTTGACAAGAGTAAAAAGTGACGCTAGGGCTAGAAGTAACCCATCCAGGCCTTTGAAACTGAAGAAGCTACTTAGAATCCCTCTTACCCTAAAGGTCTCTAACCTGTCTTGGCAGCTGAGGCCAGCCCAGAGTTTGAAAACCACATAAGAGGTGGGAAGCCATAACACTCCAAACATGCAAATATACTGTACCTTACTGCCACATTGGAGTGATGTAGATCAAGTTTCAAAGTCAAGCTTTTCTTTCAACAGGTACTTATTGAATAGAACAATGAATAGACAGATAAAGTCTATGCCCTGTTTGAACATATATCCTGGCTCTATCACTTACTACCCAGATATCCTTGAGCAAGTCACTTGAGCCTCCTGTCCTCATTTATAACATAAAGGGAATGGTATTTATCTTATAGAATTCTTACATGAATAAATGAGAAATTGTATCTATAGCATTTAACAGAGTGCCTGCATTATTAGAAATCTCTCAACAAATGGTTATTTCTATTATATTACCCCATGATCTTAGAGGTATAGCAAGACAGTTTTTGCATTGGTCATTAATTCTCTGCAGTAATGCCAAAGGATAGGAAAGTAAATTTAAAGATCCCAATCCA
>CAUYSK010066707.1:0-10286 GCA_963575035.1 Avahi laniger
GTTACACTTTATATCTTTGCCTCACCCAAGTGCGGGTTAAAGGCATGCCCCCCCCACCCCCGACTGCAGCTTTAGATGACTACTCTGCCAGCTTGGCCAACATAAATGGCTTTGCAAGCGTTGGGTAGGCATAGGTGTTTATACTTCCCTTGGGACTTATTTTGAAAGTATTTTCAAAATTAAAAAAATTACAAGTTAACATTTGGCCATGGAAGTGGTGAAATATAGCCATCCTCTTAAGTGCATTTTCCAGATCACAGTATTCTGCTTTCAGTGTGAAATATGAGTCACCGAGGAAGATCAGGTCACAGGCTTAGAGGAAGAAGAAGTGAAGAAGGATTTCTTCAGCACGTTGGGCCTGTGGCTGTAAGTGCTTTAACATTTGATGTTTTCCATTAGCAGAAATTTATTTTTGTGATAGTGTTCTTGACCTAGTATAGATATACTGGTAAAGGTCTTCCATGCTGATTAAAAAAATGTTAATGGAATCTTATGAAGGAAACATTGATCCAAGAGGATTATGTTCTCTAAAGTTCCCCAGATTTTTTCCATGACTTCCTTCTCATGCTTATCCATGACAGACTGTATACATCCATTCCAATATAGGTTAAAATAGCTTCCAAACTCCTTGCAGATAACTTTTTTCTCAGAGTAACATCTCTGTGGGAAGAGTTAACTTTATTAACAATAAGTGTATAGAATAGTGTTGGAGAAGACTTCCTAATGATCAGAAATGTCTGTGTATTCTGTATATTTATATTACTGATGTATATTGATAAAAATTTTTTATTTGCACACACACATGCACGCCTGCCCTATACACCTCTCCTAGGCCCAGCAGCCTGGTGATGACCGTCGTCAAGATGAGCCACCAGCTGGAAATCAGGATGTTAATCCTGATCAGGAGAGAAATGAGGGAGCACCTGCAGTTCAAGGTGAAGGGAAAGGGAAGAAGGGTGCCTATTGGTGTGTGTGGAGGGGATGTGTGTATACGTGCCTTATGCATTATGACATACCAAGAACAGGAGGAAAGAAAACAATAGAAACAATATTTGAAAATTGGCTGGAAAAGTGAAGAGGGTAGAGTTTGTAGCTTAGTTTAGGGAAATCCCTCACTATTATAAAATTTCCTCATTTATAAATGAGAGAACGGAGGCTCAAGGATTGTGTTTTATCAAAGAACACTTATGACTGGTGAATATCAAATTTGTATTTTGTTTGCATCTTCTTGTCATCTATGTTGCTGTAAAAAAAAGTGATTTTGGTTAAAATGCTTAAAATTCAAGTGTCTGTACTGTAAGGTAGCTCAGTACTGGCCCAAGAATAGACCCAGTTTAGTGGAGCAGGAGCAACTCCTAAAATGAGTCAGTGACTGATGGCCACTGTTTCCTTTGATTGATATTTTTATATGGCAAATTTGATAAAAACTGGATAATTCAGGATACTGGCATACAGGTAGCTGGTATAGTATGATTTTTAAGTGGCTTTTAAGAGGTGGTTAAATTCTTCTATGGTTAGAAAACCACAAATTTAATTATCTTGAGACCAACATGAGACAGATTATTTCTCCCAGGTATAGCATTTGAAGCAAAATATTTACATAATTCAGGTCATGGATTATTCTAGTAGTTCACTGTTAAATGTTTCTAGAATATTGACTGACAATGATGCCTATTAATTTCTTTCCACATACTCCCTTATTCTCAATGTAAGATAGTATATTTGCTGTGATTGACAAATAATGTTATTTTTGGTACTTTGTTCTATGTGGGATTCATTTATGGAATATTACATTTAGGACCTTTGGACTGAAATATAACTTTATTTTAACAAGGTTAAGTTTTTGTTTTCCTCCATAGAGAGTGGGTGTCACGACTCTAAGATTTTCCGTAGTCCCTCAAATCCATTCAGCTAATCCCTCAGAAATTTACATTTTAATTGTAATTGAAATCCTATCCATCATATTGGCTTCAGATTTCTTACCTGATGGTCACTTCTCTTAGTGTGCTATGGCAAAATACAGGAATTACATGTCTTGTGGTTTACCCTTGGATTGTTTTTTAAAATAAACGTTTCAAGCTGGGCGCGATGGTGCAATCCTATAGTCCCAGCTATTTGGGAGGCTGAGGCGGGAAGGATGTCTTGAGCCCAGGAGTTCTAGCCCAGCCCGGGCAATATAGCGAGACCCCATCTCTGAAAAAAAAAAAATAAAGGAAAACAAACATGTTAAGTCCATTCCTAGTTGCTGCTCATGTTGCAAAAATAACTCCTTACTGAACTGTACACTTAAAAATGGTTAAGATGGTAAATTCTGTTACGTTTGGTTTTTACCACAATTAGAAAAAGCTGTCTTCCTGAAGTACAATGTAGTTGCCGTATATTCTTTTTTATTTTTACTTTATATATATATAAATAAATATATATACACATATATATTTTTTGAGACAGAGTATCCCTCTGTTGCCCGGGCTAGAGTGTCATGACATCAGCCTAGCTTACAGCAACCTCAAACTCCTGGGCTCAAGCAATCCTCCTGCCTCAGCCTCCCGAGTAGCTGGGACTACAGGCACGTGCCATCATGCCCGGCTAATTTTTTCTATATATTTTTAGTTGTCCAGCTAATTTCTTTCTATTTTTTTTAGTAGAGACGGAGTCTTGCTTTGCTCAGGCTGGTCTCGAACTCCTGAGCTCAAATGATCCTCCTGCCTTGGCCTCCCAGAGTGTTTAGGATTACAGGCATGAGCCACCGCGCCGGGCCTTTTCATGTATTTTTTAAAGACTTTTTTTTACTCGCCTTTATTGGTGCCTACTTATGCCATGTGGCATGCTAGGTGCTAGGAGTCTTAGTGCTAATGAGAGACACGATTTCAGCCTTGAGTTGGAGAGACTGAAGCAGATCAGTGATTCAGTGTCATAAGGACAGTCATAAGTACAATAACAGTTAAGTGCAAACGAGACAACAAAGTTGTATGAAGGTGGTCTTGGGAAAGGAAGAGAGTAATATTTGAAAAACACTACTTTCCTGTTTTCTGGCAGTAGACTTCTGAAATAATGTTCCTGTGATTTTTATGCAACACCTTTATTATCACACTAGCCTAAGGCGTTTATTTAATGACACTGAAGGCATGATTATTACTTCTTTATTCATATTTCATATTTTACTGTTTAAATTGATAATATTTTTATTTGTAAGGGCCTGACCTGGAAGTTGATGTCCAGGAACTGGATGAGCCAAAAACTGGGCGTGAGCGTGGAGACGGTCCTGATGTCCAGGGAAAGAATCTACTGAATCCAGAGCATATTAAACTGCCCGAAGCAGGTAGGTAATTCATTAAGCATGCAAATTATAGAGTGTGTTTCCACAATATTGTATTTTTAATGATACACAGGTAATATTACTGCTACTTTAATAATAGAGATCTTATATAAAAATTATTTGAAACATAGTTCAGACCCCAAATGCCTGACTTATAGACTGTCAGATACAGAAACAAATTGAGTCAAAACCATACTGAATTATAAAATATGAAAGCATTACTTTTGAGTATAAGTCCTTAAATCAATAGCTAATAATTTTCATGTGTTTTATAAAGGTTGGCTTTTAACAAGTCCATAATACATTTGTAACACATATCAGTTTGTGCAAAATATGCTGAAGCACTGAAGTAGGTTCTAATACCAGCTCTTAAATAATTTGTGAGATTCTGGGTGAATCCCTTAACTTCTAAACCTGTATTTTCTCTTATAAAAATAGTGAGTTCAAGTCAGATGTTTTAAAATCATTTTCAATTCTGATTTTTTCATACTCTGGTTCTGTTGAATAGAATACGTAGGATACAGAGATTCTCTGCTTTGCATTATTTGTTTATCATAGATCAAGCCCTGGCCTATGTCATACAACATTACAACATTACAACCTATGAATTGAAATTTCATTGCTACTAAGAAAATGAGTAAACACTCTGCCTGATGTTTGTTATTCTTTGTGGAGACCCTAATGCCTATTCTTAGATTCTGTCAAATTCTAAATTCTCTGATTCTTAAAGAATAATTACATTTTAAATCCTTTCTCCAATGAAACCTCGAATGACTGAGTAATAAAATGGTGAGACTTTCTAGTTTCTGTGGCTGATGAAGTAGGGAGAGTGCATATAGGTCAGTGATGCTCAAGGTGGGTGTAAGATGCTTATGCTAAGCACGCTTCCTGCCCCACTGTCAGTCTTCATGAGCTACTATTTCTAATAAGACTGTAGACACTATATAATATAATCACCTGTAACCATAGTGTATGTTACATGTAAGTTCCCACCTTGAGACATCAGTTGATAAGATTTAAAGTTTAAAGGCTAAGACTGTAGTTCTTTCCGAATGATCAACTTAAGTATGTCTTACACGTGTTTTCCAAATTGCTGACCATTAGTTACAAAAGCTTCTGAATTTAAAGGAAGCACTTGATGTTTAGGGAAGAGATTACCTTGCATTACTCTTCCAAATGTTTTCATTCTACATTCCTGATCCATTCCATTAGAATATTTACATTAAAAGGTAGTTTTCTGGCCGGGCGCGGTGGCTCACGCCTATAATCCTAGCTCTCTGGGAGGCCGAGGCGAGCGGATTGTTTGAGCTCAGGAGTTTAAAACCAGCCTGAGCAAGAGAGAGACCCTGTCTCTACCAAAAATAGAAAGAAATTAATTGGACAACTAAAAACATATAGAAAAAACTAGCCGGGCATGGTGGCACATGCCTGTAGTCTCAGCTACTTGGGAGGCTGAGGCAGTAGGATTGCTTGAGCCCAGGAGTTTGAGGTTGCTGTGAGCTAAGATGACGCCACGGCACTCTAGCCTGGGCAACACAGTGAGACTCTGTCTCAAAAAAAAAAAAAAAAGGTAGTTTTCTGACTACTACTGGGAGTCTACTGAACATGGCTAAAATGTACTCCTAGGAAGATCATAGCCTTAAATACATATATTATTAAAAAAGAAAAAGGTAGTAAATTATGAGCATCCAATATAGAAAAATAAATTTAAAAAGTAACAAAATAAGCCTAAAGGAAAGGAAGTAGATACATAATAAAAGTAAGTATGAACCATTAGGAAAAGGAAAAATAATCCAACTAATACATAACTCAAAGCGATTGCTCTTTTAGAAAACATCTGAATATAGGATCCACTCAAACTTCAAGTATTCACAATAAGAAATAGTGAGACACCAACAGATATTGAGAATATTATATAATTATCTATATATTTGTATATTTGACTTCCAGATTTTTTTCTTTCTCTCTACCCTTCCCCCTTCCTTCCTTTCTCTTTCTCTTTTTCTTTTTTTGCCAGACTGAGAAACTATGTCTCCTTCACATTTTGATGTTACCTGTGGTGGTAATGGCTTAGAACTACTGTGACCATATAGTTTATTGTGTGAACTGGAATGCTTTTAAGCATGTAAAGAGGCACTATTCCTGATTACAGGCAGGAGTATGGGTGAAAATGGGGATAAATGGTGACCCTACTTAAAACAACCACATAAGGGTAAACTAGCCCCCAAAACATTTTTGCACTTTGGTACAATAAATAGAAAACAAATGTAATACTGGCCTTTATATTTACTTCATTTAAGCAGTTTCAAGTGTGACATTACTGTTTTAGGTATCCTATATTCAGAATGTTATTTCAAGTGAAAACATTTAAATGATACTTCAAAAATTTTTCCCTTCTTTCTCAGGGTTTTTTGTTGTTTACTTGGGTTTTTACTAAAATTATACAAAATTTTTGCTTTCTACTTAAAACTACCTTTAAATAGATTCATTGAATTTAATGTGTTGTTAACTTGAACAGCCTGTTTCCTCATAACCACTAGAAAGAGTAGTATGTTTAACAAATATTGTTAATATGCCTGAAAGTCTGTCCTAAAAGTGTATGCATAAATTTACCTGGATTGTAAGCCACAGGATCACCCTTAGGGCTCTTGTTTTAGTCCATTTTATAAAACTCAAACAGTAGTGTCCTTTGTATTTCTTTAGTGTCATCTAAATAAAGTTCTACTAAGTAATGTTTTTGTTTGTATTACAGGTGAAGGGCAATCATAGACTTAAAAGAAGACAAACTGAAATGATACTGGCTATTCTTATGCTGAACATGACTGCTTAAATTTACTCAATAAAATTTCACAGTTTTCTGCAAAGAAATCTTGCATATCTTTTGTTAAATTTATTCCTAAGTATTTGATGCTATGAAATATTATATTTTCTTAAATCTTATATTTTGTTTGAGTTGGTAAATAGAGACATAATTTCTATATATTGATTTTCTTTCTATCCAGCTACCTTGCTAAATATGCTATTCTAAAAGTTTATTGCTACATCCTTTTCAATTTTCAGCATATACAATCATGTCGTCTTTGAATAAGAACAATTTTTGTAACAGAGGGAATGGCCTGAAAGGATGGCAAATATATTTTCTGTCTCTTTAAAACTCCCCCCCGCCTTTTTGGTAACTATGCCTGGCCTGCATCCCTGAGGCAGGGAGAAGATCTTTTTTTTTTTTTATTTCAGCATATTATGGGGGTGCAGATGTTTAGGTTACATATGTTGCCCTTGTCCCCGCCCCCCCAAGTCCGAGCTTCAAGCGTGTCCTTCCCCCAGGAGGTGCACATCGCACTCAGTTTTTGTGCATATGCGCGTTCCCTCCTCCCCTCTCCCCCTGCCCAACATCCAGTAAATGTTATTCCTATATGTGCACTTAAATGTTGATCAGCTAATACCAATTTGATAGTGAGTACATGTGGTGCTTGTTTTTCCATTCTTGGGATACCCCGCTTAGTAGAATGTGTTCCAGCGCCTTCCAGGAGAATACAAGAGGCACTATATCACCATTGTTTCTTAAAGCTAAATAGTACTCCATGGTATACCTTGTTCTTTGTGTCACAGGAGATAGGTCAGCCATCCCAGGCCAGCACCAGTCCCAGAGGTGGGGAGGTGGGCCCGGGTGGGGCGTTGTCCTTGACAGAGAGGGGATGATGAGAATCATTAACAGTGGCCTAGAACTGAGGGCACTCCCTTTAAAAGGTCTGTATTTCTGCTTATGTTCAGGAAATTTGGATTTTGAGACAAGGTCTACCATTTTTCCTCTGTTACTGGCAGAGTAATAAACTTCTCTTTTACTCCTCAGACCACTTGTTCTTCTGATGCGGCCTCAGGGACAAGTGCTGAGCCTTCGGTAACATTTCGTTTTGCCGTTTTAAACATTTTTATACTTTTTAAAATTTCAAAATATTAAGGGGGTATGAATGTTTTTGTTATGTGGATACCTTTTATAATGCTTCATTTTAAACATTTTTGTTTTCTGATTTTATGACTCTGGGCAGACCACCCACCCAGTACAATGTTGAATAGAACTGGTAATAGTGGACATCCTTGTCTTATCCCTGATCAGAAATGGGAACATTTCAAACATTTCACCATGATGTTTACTTTTATTTAGTGTAAAGATACTTTATCAGAGTAAAGTTCCATTCTATTCCTAGTTTGGATATATGTTGAATTTCATCAAATGCTGCATCTACTGAAATGACCATAGCATTTTTCCTTCCATTCTGTTAATGTGGTGAATTACATTGATAAGTTCCTAATTTAAACCAGCAATTTGGTCAAGGGTAATCTATGTTCTTATATATTTTTTTAGGATTTTCATGTGTATCCTCATGAGTGACATTATCCTATACTTTTATTTCATGTGCTCCTTTTGTTGAACTTTAGTATCAAGATTATGCTAGCTTAATAAAATGAGTTGGGAATGTAAAACCTCTTTTTTTATTCTCTGGAACTGAAGTCTCTGCAAGGCTGTAAATAATGTAGGGCTAGCCTTTCCCATGATGAACTGTTTCTGAATTGCTCTTCTCTTTTAGGTTTGGACCCTACTTAAAGGGCAGTGTCAGAAGGGACACCTCCAGGTTCCTATCCTTTCAAACTATAAGTCCCATCTTCTCTGCAAGATGCCTGATGATGCTGACACTCTGAAAGCTGCCTGCTCCTGTTTCTGTGCAGATAACTTTATGCAGAAAGTTAAAAGTCACTATTCTATTAATTTTCCTAGATAACGATCCATGCTATATATGGCTGTGAATGGGCAGACTCACCCTAGAGCTGTGTATAATAATGACAATAGCTCCATTTATTGAGTTTTAAAATCTAATAACAGATTATCAAAAACATTCATTGGTTGTGTACTATCAGTCACTTCTTTGTGCTAGGTTTTGTACATGGATGACCTCTAAATCCTTGCAAAGAAGATGAGACAGAGTTTTTACAAAATTGACTATGACTCCAATAAGAAGCAGATTTAGGGATTCAGTGTTGAATGCAGAAGAACTGATGGTGTATATGATGACTTCAGCTGTAATTTTTTTCTTTTTTTTTTTTTTTTTTTTTTTGCGACATGATCTTGCTTGCCCAGGCTGGAGTGCAGTGGTGTGATCATAGCTCATTGCAACCTTAAACTCCTGGGCTTAAGGGATCCTCCTGCCTCAGCCTCACAAATAACTAGGACTGCAGGCACGTGCCACCATGTCCAGCTAATTTTTCTATTTTTTGTAGAGAAGGGGTCTTGCTCCATGGCCCAGGCTGGTCTCGAGCTCCTGGCCTCAAGTGATCCTCCCACCTAAGCCTCCCAAAATGCTGGGAATACAGGTATGAGCCACTGTGCCTGGCCGTAATCTTACACTGTTATAAAAATATGTATATGTGTGTGTATGTGTATACACACACACAGACACACACACACACACATATAATTGACATAAAGACTTTGTTGTTTCCTCAGAAGAAGTGTATCCTAAAATGTGGTCACAGAACTCACATGTTATCTGTAGGGTTCCCAAGTTTACCCCACTTTTGTTCTGACCAAGGAGCAGGGTGCCTTGACTGCTCTGTGACCCAACCAGCTGCATGTTTTCCCCTGTAGGCTTGAATCCGAGCTGGAGTCTTGAACATTTCCGCACACTGATAAAGGTGTTTAGGTTGTTGGTCAAAATACTGAAAGAAACTAGCTCTGGCCCTGAACCACATGCTTTAAACTTTCCTATAAAATTCCGTAACCTGACCCCCTTGGTGTGGACATACATAGCTAGAGGACTCTTGGCTAGCTGTAGTGAGGATGCTTCAGCCCACTCTCTAAGTAAGTTCCCCTGATAAATGCTTTGGATCTCCCTGGTGTTTAGTGCTTCTTTGGAACCCCAAGCAGCCCCATGGGTAGACGGTTTGGGGCACTCCCTTATGAGAACTCTCCTGCTTCCACTTTTGGGGCATCTCCAGGCTTGGGTTTGGCTGGACAAAACAGTGTCCCAGGTGAAATCACTGATAGAGAAACATTAATTTTTTCCCATAATAACATGCTTATTTTATTGTGCTACAGAAAAATATAATGAATACTAAAGCCAATTGTGACAGTTTGTGGGGAGACAGTTAAGAACTTGTGTCACAAACTGCATGGCAAAATCCCACAACAACCCCTGCAAACATATCTGTCCTTCCAAGTTACTCAGAGGTAGGGAGAGCAGCCACAAATCTCTTTTTCTTCTACAAAATCCTCTCTCAGCTTGACAGTCAACAGATCTCACTCAGAAGCCCCTCCAGTTGCCTGGAATCTTCCTGATTCCAGCCTTCTGCCCCTGTTGCTGTACACAGTGACAGCAGATTGCAGCTCTAAGCCCTCATTTGCGTCTTCACACTCTCAGAAAACAGTTCTGAAAAGAAAATCCTACTAATAATCTACCCTGCTTAGGGAATAGCAGAGGATTATAAACAGCAATTATTTCTTCCTCTTACAAAAAGACTTAAAAATATTTCCCAATCCCAAATGACTAAAAATCTGTGGTTCAAGTAAAAAGTGAGACTAAATGCAGGGTATCCCAATTTACCCCAAATACATGAGAGGTCCCTTGGTTGTGAAGGTGGCTGGAAGGATTAGAACCTGCATAGAAGAAAAGGGGAAAGGAACCAGGGGAACTTGCTGAAGCAAAATTACTTAGGTCCTACCTGCACTGTCTCCTTACAGGCTATGGCATGAAATAGCCATGGGTTTCCAGTCTGGCTCTGACACACACCTTGAGATGTTGGGAAAGCTACTTGCATCCTTTGGGTCTGTTTCCCCATTTCTTTTTTTTTTTTTTTTGAGACAGAGTCTCACTCTCTTGCCTGGGGCGAGTGCCGTGGCGTCAGCCTAGCTCACAGCAACCTCAAACTCCTGGGCTCAGGCAATCCTACTGTCTCAGCCTCCCAAGTAGCTGGGACT
>CAUYSK010066710.1:0-20238 GCA_963575035.1 Avahi laniger
AGAAAGAAATTAATTGGACAACTAAAAATATATAGAAAAAACTAGCCGGGCATGGTGGCGCATGCCTGTAGTCCCAGCTACTCGGGAGGCTGAGGCAGGAGGATCACTTGAGCCCAGGAGTTTGAGGTTGCTGTGAGCTAGGATGACGCCACGGCACTCTAGCCTGGGCAACACAGTGACAATCTGTCTCAAAAAAAAAAAAAAAAAAAAACGCTCTAGACATGGGAAAAGTGAAAAAGGAAGAAAAAACAGTTTGGAAGATTTCTTGTTTTAATAGGAATACTGTCAATATTCATATGTCAGTAAACTAAAACATAATTTTACAAAATATTTTGCTCTGACTCATAGCTTAGTAACTTATGACTTTCCCCTAAACTAAATCATGCTTTTTCCAGGCATTTAACATTTAAATTAATATTTAATGGGAATCTCTTAAAAATCAAGTGTTTCCTTTTCAATAAATTAAAGTAACAGTATTTTACATGACTAAATTATGCATGGCCTTACTTCTGTTTAAATAACATACTCCTAGAGAATATAGAATGCAATTACATTGATGTTTATAACTGTTCATGTAATGTTCCCATTCATTTTACAATCACTAATCATCCTAAATTATGATATATATTAATATATTCAACACATATTTTATTAGTCTTTCCTTCTCAGAGGTACAATATAATGAAGAGAAAGTAATGTGAGTTAAAATTAAAAAACTAAGTTCTATATTTATAACTTTTTTCTAGTCCACTTTCTGATAGGATGTAGGAAGAAATATCAGCTAAAAGTAAACCGAAAATTTTAAGGAAAATCATGCAAATTCAAATCATCCAAACTTACATGTTAATTCACCATTAGATAATATCAACCTACATAACTTGACAAGAATCAATCCATTGTAATGAAATAATTCTAAGCTTTCCTAGCTTAAGTAATAGTTATAACAGCAATTCAGGAATCAATAATCTACTATAGCAATTTGTTATTGCATAATTATTGGGGCTATTTCTAAGACTCATGTTAATATTTCTTATAATTATATAAAAAGTGGTTATTCCAAGACCAAAAAGATTGAAATAGCTATATGAAACTAACAAAATATGTTTATGATCTATATAAGAATAACCAAAACTCTGATGAAAAAAATCAAAGAAGATGTAAGTAAATGAAGAGCTATTCCATGTACTTGGATAAGAAGGCTCACTATTATTAACATGTCAGATCTTCCCAACTTTATCTATATTTTCAATGCAATCCAACCAAAATCACAGCAAGTTCAGATCATACACTTTTCACAAAAATTAACTCAAAATTATGAAAGACAAAACTATACAACTCCTAGAATATAACGTAAGAAAAAATCAAGGTGACCTTGGGATTGACAATGTTTTTAGATACAACACGAAACGCAGACCCATGTAGGAACAAAACTGATCAGCTGGACTTCATTAAAATGAAAACTTTCGCTCTTTGGAAAACAAAAGAATGAAAAGACAAAACACAGATGGGGAGAAAATACTTGTAAAACACATACCTGATAAAAAACTAGTATTCGAAATATCCAAAAAGCACTTAAAATTCAACAGTTAAAAAACAACCCAATGAACAAATGGGCAAAAGACCTGGACACTTCACAAAAAATAAACTGATAGCAAATAAGCACATGAAAGATGGTCAACATCATATGTGCATTAGTTTCCTAGGGCTGCCATAACCAAGTACTACAAAGCGCGAGGCTTTAACACAGAAATGTTTTGTCTCACACTACTGGTGGAACTCAAGGTGTTGTCAGGGTTGATTCCTTTTGAGGGATGTGAGAAAGGGTCTTTTCACCCTTCTCTCCTTGGCTTGTAGATGGCAGTCTTCATGTTTCAATGGCATTCTCTCTGTATGCAATCTCTGCAGACACACTTCCCCTTTTATAAGGACATTAGTCATAATGGATTAGAACCCATTGTAATGACCTCACTTTAACTTGATTACCTCTGGAAAGACCCTCTCTCTCCATAAGGTCACATTCTGAAGTACTGGGTATTTGGACTTTAATGTATGAATTTTGAGGGAATATAATTCAACCCCTAACAATATCTCCTTAGGGGAGTACAAATTTAAACAATGAGGTATCATTACATATCTATCAGAATGGCTAAAATCCAAAACACTGACACTACCAAATGCTAGTGACAATGTGGAGCAATAGAAGGAACTCTCGTTCATTGCTGGTGGGTATGCAAAATAGTAGACATTGGAAGACAGTTTGGAAGTTTCTTACAAAACTAAACACACTCTTAGCATATAATAAAGCAATCCTGCTCCTTGGTATTTACAAAAATGAGTTAAAAAGTTATGCCTACATGAAAACCCGCACACAAATGATTATAGAAGCTTTATTAATAATTTTCTAACCTTAGAAACAAGATGTTCTCCAACAAAGATGAATGGAAAAGAAAGTGTGATACATCCATACAATGAAATATTATTCAGTGATAAAAACAAATGAGCTAACACATCACTAAAGACAGAAAGACACTTTAAATGTATACTGTTAAATTTTTTAAAAAGCCAATCTGAAAAGGCTTTTTGTATGACTGTATGACTCCAACTATAAGATATTCTGAAAAAGGCAAAACTATAGAGACAATAAATGATCAGTGGTTACAGGGGTGCTTGGAAAGGAGGAAGATGAGTATCCATATGACATTGTGATTATGGATACATATCATATATTGCAACAACTCATGCAATGCACAACACAAGAGTGAATCCTAATATAAATTATGGACTTCAGTGAATAATAATGTCTCAATTTTGGCCCATCAATTTTAACAACTGTACCACACTAAGGGAAGATGTTAATAACATAGCAAACTGGGGGTACGGGGGTGGGGGCTGGGGCAAAAAGGAGTATATGTCGACTCAACTTTCTCCTAAATTTTTCTGTAAGCTTTAAGTTGCTCTAAAAAATAGTCTATTAATTTTAAAAAGTTATTGTTCCATTGAGAAGGTCACGAAATAAAGGGTTTAGGATAATTACATGGAAATAGAAATAAGTCAAAAAAATATAAATGCAATTGGTGAAAATATTTTTTCAGTAATAGTCATGAAAAGAAATTATGGAAAAGATACATTATATTTGATTTCATAATAAAACATGGTGGCTGAAGTAAAAGGCAATTAGAGAAAGAACAGTAATGTTATGGATAACATGAAAATGAGTTTATCAAGACAAAATTTTTTGTTCCTTATTTTTCCATTGACATTCTTTTATAAAACTATTTTTTATATTCTTAACAAAAATATTTTTCAATTTAAAGCCCATGTATATAGGCTACATGAACTTGAAATGGAACACAGTGAAGGAGCACAAGGATTTCATATATTCAAAATAGAAATAAATCTAGACATACATATACCCAAACTTGCTTTCATCACATGTAAGCAGTATTTCCAGTCTAGTATCACAAGTACATATTAAGTCATGTATTTATCAAAGTAATTCATGACATAATATTCAACAACAATATAATCTCTATATGGGAAAGTTATTTTAAAAGGTTTAGATAGAATAAGACATTTTGCAACATTTAACAAAATGCTATTTTCATTTCAGAAACCCAGATAATTCCATGATACAGTATGTAGATTTGAGGTTATATTTTTAAAAATATTCATGCTGTACTAACTTAAATCATTCTAAAATTCCCTAGCCTGCCTGATAATATTAGGATGGAATTAGGCATAATTATTTGAGCAAAGTAAAATAGAAAACTTCTGACTAAAAGAACTCAAGGATAATTTTTCCATCCTTCTCTACATATTGTGAATCTTACTTGGATATAAGAGAAAACTTATAGGAAGAAGGAAATTTTAAATTAACTATAATATAAATTTTCACCAGAATAAGAAAATAATTTTCTACTCTTTAAAGTAAATAAAATAAAAAATTATTTCTCTAAAGAGTGTAGATTTCTCCTTATTCCTATGCAATCGTTACCCCATTTAATACTCCTATCTAATATTCCTTAGTCACTTTTATGGCTACAATGCATATTCTAGAAGGAAAAATACTCACTAATTTTAGGAAAATATAAAATGTATCAGTAGCTGCACTAAAGAATATAATTAGAAGGTAAAGTCCGATTTGGAACCCAACAAATGTGCAATTATTCTTAACCTCATCATTTATTGAATAGTCTAATGCTGTGGTCCCCAATCCCGGGGCTGCAGACCAGTACCGGTCCATGGCCTGTTAGGAACTGGGCCGCACAACAGGAGGCGAGCGGCAGGCAAGTAAGCGAAGCTTCATCTGTATTTGAGCTACTCCCCATCATTCACATCACTGCGTAAGCTCCACCGCCTGCCAGATCAGCAGCCGCGTTAGATTCTCATAGGAGCATGGACCCTACTGTAAACTGCACATGCGAGGGATCTAGGTTGGGCGCTCCTTATGAGAATCTAATGCCTGATGGTCTGAGATGGAGCTGAGGCAGTGATGCTAATGCTGGGAAGCGGCTGCAAATACAGATTATCATTTCTAGAGAGGTCTGACTGTACTTTATAATGACACTAAAAATAAATATATATTTTATCAAGGCTATAAGACCACCTCCCTATTTTAAGGATGGCTGAAAGGTACATGAATTTCTCAGAACTCTATAAAATGACTATAACATAATTTGTCACATTTAATAATACATATCTTTAAATAATTTTCTCAGAAGAAAATACTACTATATTTTTATCTACTACAAAGCTGTAGAAATGTAATGCTGAAATTATTAATTATGTTAATTTAGTAAAATGAAGCTTTATTTAATAAGGAAATATAAATTTGCTTTCTGCCTGTGCCACATAAAGACACAGAGCAGAGAATGTCAAAAAAAGTGATGTTCCTGAGGCTTTTAGAGATAAAAATAAGTAATAGTGGTCTTTCTCAGTTCACAGAAAAATTACATTAAGTGATAAAATTGCTTCATATTCAGAATTTAATCTAATTTTTAATATTTGATAATTCCTACCAGTTGCTTATACTATAATCTATCAGATGTAGTATAAAATTCTATTAGCCTAATATAGTAGTTATGAAGACAGATCTTGGGAGCAGAAAGTAAGGAAATCTCATCTCTGCCTCTAATTTTACAGATATTAACAAATAAAATATATATACTTACAAACATATACATATATACATAGCAGACACATATAAACACATTTATATGTATAAAAGTACACACACATTTTGGGCAAATTATTTAACACTTAGTCTCTTGTGACATCTTTTCCTTATATGTTTACTGTATAAACTAATTCAGTTAATATATGAAAAGCATATAGTTATAATCATATCGGGCCCACAGTAAGTTTCACATAACTATTATTATTATTACTGCTGTTGCTATTACTAACATTAAATTTAATATACCAATATGCCCAGTGTCCTAAAGAATATGATTTCCAAATGTTCTATTATTTGAATAAGCAGAATAAGTTTGAGGACTACTGACATTGAAATAGATAAAAAAAAATGGCATTTTGGAACATATTTGGAATTTTTATAGAGTAGAAGCAGAATTGAGAGCAGGAAAGTATCAAATACTTTGAACTTTCTTGATTTTAAAATCTATTTGCATGTCATATAAAATTTGTGGGTAGAGATAACAGAAATGCATCCTATCACAACCCTTCTTTATTCTTTAACAGCAGCAGGTGACACAGGAGAATAATTTCCTGCTTCACTGTGCTGACAGTACATCATCGAGATTCAGAAATTATATCCTCAGCAGGAAGGCAATAGGTTTCTATACACACTAAAGAAAAAGGAATAGGAAAAATTACACAAAATAAGAATACAATTTTCCCTTATAAAAGGGAAAAATCAACCTGTGTTGAACAGAATTTATTTTTAAATAGTGACATACTAAGTACAACTAAATTTATATTTTAAATCTAAAGTGCATGGTGTCAGAATATTTCTTAAAGAAATGAAACAGTTTTGTTTACTTATACTCTTTAAATCTTGCAAAAAATATTATATTTTCACTACTATTAAATTTTTAAATAAAACAAATTTTAATAAGATCAACTAAAACTTATTAGTCTTCTGATTTTATTTAATTACTCTTACTGTAGGAGAACATTGTGTCCTTGTTCAGTCAGTTAATGCCAATTCTATTAAAAAAATACTTAGGAATATGGTGTTAAATCATAATTAATAGTTTTATTTTAAAGTTTTGTGTTACCAGAAAAATTACACTTCACTCAATAAGTTATAATTTCCATATATTTGTATGGTTGCTATGTTTTTAATTAATTTATTTATATTAAAATCTAGTGACTTACTTTTATTAAAGTGATTTTTAAGATGTTATGTTAGTTTAAGTAACTCTTAATGTCATGAAGAAGTATTGCAGACTTCTGGGTCCATACTGATGGAGAAAAAGATCAAGAACTCAGGTTCTAGAGCAAGTTCCTGGATGTAAATCTTTCTATCACTTACTAGCCATGAGATATTGGGCAAATTATTTATCATTCTGCTTTTTCATTTTAGTGAGATTGGTTTGAGGATTAAACGAAAATCCATATGAAAGCATTAGAACAAGTCTAGCACATAGTAAAGCCCTCAATAAATGCTTGCTAGTGTTATTATTGTTAAGTATGGCAGCTGAGCACACACATTAAACTTCACTCTTCTGAAATGCCACTAAAATGGCAAAAATATTAGGCTATTAAGTATTAAATGCCCAATTTCCTTAAGCACTAAGTTTGACGGTTGATACCTCTGACATTTCACTTTGACGTTTCTTGTTTTATTTTTATTGTGATGGTACATGTTCAGTCTTTCAAATGCATGTTTTGGCTTGTGATTATCTTTCGAATTTTTTTTAGATCAAATTTTGTGAAACCATATGTCAAAAATTCATGTTATGGCCGGGCGCAGTGGCTCACGCCTGTAATCCTAGCACTCTGGGAGGCCGAGGCGGTCAGATTGTTTGAGCTCAGAAGTTTGAGACCAGCCTGAGCAAGAGTGAGACCTCATCTCTACTAAAAAAAAAATAAAAATAAATTATCTGGACAACTAAAAATATATAGAAAAAATTAGCCGGGCATGGTGGTGCATGCCCGTAGTCCCAGTTACTCAGGAGGCTGAGGCAGTAGGATGGCTTGAGCCCAGGAGTTTGAGGTTGCTGTGAGCTAGGCTAACGCCATGGCACTCACTCTAGCCAGGGCAACAGAGTGAGACTCTGTCTCAAAAAAAAAAAAAAAAAAAATCATGTTATTTTCTAATATGAGTTCCCTCATGAAACCAATGCAGTGCTGAAAGCTGGAAATATCAACGAAGTGTCTGGGAAGGATATGGCTAATGAACGCACAGTACATCAATAGTTTGAGAAGTTCCATTCCAGTGATTTTAATCTTGAAACTAAGCCATGTGGGTGACCTGAGACCATGGTGGATAATGAGGAGCTGAAAGCTGTAGGGGAAGTGAATCCATCTCAACCTACATGTGAATTTGCAGCAAGGTTTGATGTTACTATTCCAACAATATTGAACCATTTTAAACAAATGGGTAAGGTAAAGAAGCTGGATAGATGAGTACCGTCTGAATTAAACAAGTGTCAGAAGAGAAATTGTCTCGAAGTTTGACTTTCTTTGATGTCACAACATAAAGGCGAATTTCTACATCATATTGGTACATGTGATGAAAAATGGATTCTTTTTGACAATTGCAAGTGTTCAACACAATAGCTGGATAAAGATGAAGTGCTGAAACACAGGCCAAAACCAAATATTCATCAAAAAAATCTAATGGTTGGCCGAGCACAGTGGCTCACTCCTATAATTGCAGCACTCTGGGAGGTTGAGGCAGTAGGATTGCTTGAGCTTCAGAGTTTGAGACCAGCCTAAGCAAGAGCGGGATCCCTTCTCTACTAAAGATACAAAAATTAGCCAGGTGTCATGGTGCAGCATGCCGGTAGCACCAAGATACTTGGGAAGCCGAGGCAAGAGGATCACTTAAGCCCAGGAGTTTGAGGTTGCAGTGAGCTGTGATGACACCACTACACTCTACCCAGGGTGACAAAGCAAGCTCTGTCTCAAAAAAAAAAGTAGCTGATGGGATCTGTTTGGTGGTCCAGTGCTGGTATTATCCACTACGGCTTCATGAAACCTGGTCAGTCGATTACATCAGATGTCTACTGCAACCAATTGAACAAAATGATGAGAATGCTTGCAATCAAGCAGTCAAGATTGGTCAACAGAGACAGGCCAATCCTCTTGCAAGACAACATTAGACCATATCTCACACAAACAATGCTGCTCAAACTACAGAGGCTAGACTTGGAAACTCTCTGTCATCCAACATATTGATCAGAACTTGCACCAGCTGACTATCACTTCTTCCAGGCTTTGGATCACATCTTGCAAGGAAAAATATTCAATTCTCAACAAGCTGTGGAAAACGCCTTTTGCGATTTCATCGCCACTTGCTCTCCAGGTTTCTTCTCTGCTGGTGGTATAAACAAGTTACCGTTAAGATGGCAAAACTGTGTTGATAGTTTAGGTGCATACTTTGATTAATTGTGTTGTTTCTTGTTGGAGATACAATAAACTAAACTTTTGATTTGGAATGGGACATTTTATATTTAATGACCCAACAGTATAAAAACAGAAGGGTCAGGAGAAGGGTGGGGGAGATAATAGCAAACAAGAAATTCGACACGGTTTTAGAAAATGAAAAACCCAAGCAGAAGACTAGTGTATCATTCAGCACAGCAGAAGTAGCTTAAAACTAAGTGGCAGAAAAAGAAGATAATATAAACATCAAGAAAATTTGCCTAATGAAACCCCAGAAAGTCAGTAGCACTGACTACTGAGCGATACTCTAAAATAGAGAACATTTTGACACATAGGTTTCCTACTTGACTCCACATTTCCTCCTTCACCCCTAGAAGTTCAGAGTGTTAAATATCTTGATCCAGAAATATTCCTGAACTATAATGACCAGGCACAAGATAGTGAAGAGTCAAGGGACAAGTTTAAATTGGACTTTAACCTAAATGCTGGCCGGAAGATGTATACTATCCGGAAAGAATATTTGAAAATCCACTAGCAAAAAAGAACCCAGATAATAGCTACCATCACATAGAATCTCCCAACAGGAATTCTGGCCATTTGCTTAATCACTCTAATGAAGCCATGTAGGCAGCAAGTCCTGCAACCAGATACATAGATTTCAACCAAATTTGTTGCACCACATTAAGCCAAGGCTTTGACAAAAAGCCTCCAACATGAAAGATTAAAACCAAAATAAGTTAATAACAAAAAAAGGCACTTAGAGTAAATACTATACAAAAAGCAGAAGAAACTTCAAGACAAAGTTATTATTAATATCCTCATAGTCATTCATAATAATTATAGCCACAAAATAAGAATATGTCATGTAAAAAACTAAATAATCAGAGAAACTGTAAGAACTTTTAGAAAATAAAAATAATAGCTGAAATAAAACATTCAATGAAAGAGAAAGTCTAGAAAATCTCCTAATAACTAAAATAAGAAGATAAAGAAATGCAAAGGAGCAAAAGAAGAAAATTACAGGAAAAATTCAGATCAACACATGCTGTAAGACCATGATAGAGAACAGAAAAATGAGAGAACAGAAGAAAGCAATGCTTTCACAATTTCAAGGAAAAATTATTTTCAGCCTACAGTTATAGATATAAGCTTATATTAAATGAGAAGATGAAAATATATACAAGTGTGTAGACTTCTATGACTCCTTTATCAGCACGTAGCCAAAAAAATATACCTATGTAAAACAAAGGAGGAGGAGAAAAAAGAAGAAAGCATGAGAAACAGGAGATCTAGCAGTGAAGAATAGCCAGAAGTCCCAAGATAACTGCTATGCACTAGGCCTTGAAAGCAGCCAATATAGACTGCAGAATTGACCATTACGGAAAGCTCTCCACAAAAAAACACACATTTAATAAAACGTTTGAAACTATGTTTGAGCATTCAAAAATAAATCATTAATAATATGTATATAACAGATATGTTGAAACATTCAGAAAGTAAAAAAACAGTTCACAAAAAATAAGCAAATAAGGACAAGGCAATTAATAACTAGAAAAAAAGAAAAAGTTTAAGAGGAAGGAAACAATATGTTGCTTGGCTCAAAAAGGAATAACGTAATAGTACTGATTTAATGGAAAGTTATTGTATTAGTTATTGTATTAGTTATTGTATTTCTCTTTTCTGAAACTGCAACTGCTTCTGGCTAAAGTACTTTCTATAAATAGAATCCACTGTTTCTTTGGTCTTATAAGAAAAAAGAGCAAAATTAAAAGAATAGCTACTTAGTTGGTAGTGAATAAGAAACATAAATGGGATAATTAGTCTGCATTCATTCTTCAATTCTCACCTCAGTTGCTTCTCACCCCTCTAATTCCTTGGGTTATAAACCCTCAATATTCATATCTTCAGTTCTAATGGAAGATGCTTAAGCAGTGAACTGGAAAACATGCAGTGTGGAGTAATTTCTCTCATAAAAGTTCCAAATATTTCCACTACATGAACAACTTCAAATTCATGCCTAAAGAAATTATGCACAACGGTGACTTTTTTAAGAAAGGTGGAAATGTTAAACAATTTTGATTACAATTACTTTTACCAATAATTTCTACGTGAATACAAACCATACTTCTTTGCCAAATAAGGAAATTCTCAAAGACTGCTAGAAAAACCAAGAACCAACTGCTTACATGATTTCATAACTACATGCTGCTTTGCAATAAAACAACACCATTTACTGAAGGATTAGTCCTTCAATAAATATGTTTTTTTTTTCTGCATATTATGGGGGTACAAATGTTTAGAGGTTTTACTACACCATTGCTCCTTGCGATAGATACTAACATATCCATTTTTATACTGGAAAATTCTGAAACAGAGAGATCAAGGAACTTGCATAAAAAACACAGAGCTGGCAAGAGACAGAATAGAAATCTAAACCCAGTTCTGCCTCACATCAAAGCTTTTGTTCTTCCATATAATGAACAGTGTCAGTAAAATGGGTAAAAACTAGAACAAAACCGGCAATAATCTACCATATTTTACTATATAATATATAAACAATATGGTAAAAGACCATTTTAGTTATAAAAATATGTCCAACACAAGTATGTCTGATTTAGTGTTTCTATGAGATAAAATGTTAAACCTTTAAGCATTGTACCCAAATTTTAAATACATTTATAGAAATCTTTCTAAAATATATCAAGCATACACTTAACTTCTTAAATGTAATGAACACAATTTAAACATATCTTCATGAATCAGGGTTATCATTGTGATCATCAGTAATGACACTCTGTGGCAAAGTAGCTACAGGTGTAGACAGTACAAGATAAAACTAAAGCGCTATTAAAGTCAGAAGGAGTTCTCTAACTTTGAAGACCATTCTAAGAGAACTGCTTTTGTTACCTGAAACAGCTCTTTGACTTTCCTTTCCATCTACATTCACTATAGCTAGACCCTTACACTTTTCTAAGAACAAAATGTTACCCTTTTTGACATCTAGATAGCTATTTGAGTGCTTCTCTACCCTCAAAGAGATCTTGCACAACTATCCCATGGCTAATGAGTTTTTTGGTAGTTTACAGTGCTGTCCTTGAGATCTGCTAATCACCCTTCCCATCCTTCGAAGTTACAAAGACATTCTTTTGTCTCTCCACTAACTTGTGTTTGTTCTCTTCTATTCACTGCTGTCCCAGCTAGCATATTCTAATTCTTGTATTCTTCTACAGTCCACCACTCTTTTTTTTTTGTTTCCTACACCTTCTTTTGTCTATTCAGTCTGTCATTTCTTGGCTTTCATTTAAAAAGACCAAAAATTCAGTGGGATATGAAGGCCAATAAATGATAACAGACTTGACAGACAAGAAAGAGAAATGGTGGAGCATGACTCATTTATTGTTGTATTCTAGCATTGGGCATTGTACCATAATATGGAGTAAATTACATTGTGCGGAATCAAACTAACTATACAATACAAGCAAATCACCAACGAATGAGATTAGCTAACTTAAAACCAGTACCACCACATTTTTTTCACGTATTAGTTTTCTTTTTAATTTTCTCTCAATCCTTGATTGGTGCTGAAGATGAGACAGAAGGCAAAAGAAGCAGGGAATGCAAACTGAAGGTGGAGTTCTTAAAGACATTACAAAATGAGCATTTGTATAAAAAAAAGTAATTACATAGTTCTAAGGGCATTTAAATGATCAGAAGAAAAAAAACATGATACAATTGAAAAATAGGCAGAAGCATGCTGCATGGTAGTGAAAGACAGAGATGAAAATATAATTTGTGAAGTTACATGAATGACGAAATATTATTCCAGAGTCATCTTAAATGAAAGATTGTAAAATGTCATAGGGAATGCATAACAAAACAGCTTAACAAAATCTAGGAATGCAATGATTAAAGAGTTTAAGCAGTATTTAAGGTTCCTTTAAAGACTTAATATGCAATTCACAATCTAAGAAAATTCCTTATTTTGAAGACCATTAACAAAACTATTCTGCATTGTCACCAGTTTAAAATTCCAGGTCTAATTTATTGTCATCAAAACAAGAGTTACCATTAAAAATCAACTTTACACAGAGAGCTATATATATGTGCTTAAATTTTTAGTCTGGCTCTAACAGTTATAACTAAGTATCTTGGGAAAGAGATTTAACTTTCTGTACTTCAGTTTTTTAAAAGAACAGACACTTCCTAAAGTTTTTAAGCAGACTAATAATATACACAGAGTGTGTTGAATCTGGCCTTGCAAATAGTAAATGTTCAGTAAGTGTTAATTAACTATTAATATTATCATTATTATTATTTTATTACACTGCCATTCCTTATCATCTATTATCTCACCTCTTAGCTAATAAGGAGATTAATCCCATAATTGGCTTAGGCTATGGAAACAAAAATTGTAAAGTTGAAAGTAAAATAACAGATAGTGAGAAACAGCACCCACCATATTCTTCTTTCTCATTTGGCATTTCTTACTGACAATGGCAATTTGTCATCAAAAAAATTGTGAAAAAACAGAAATCACTGTAATAAGAAAAACAGAGCTTACTATTTAGGGGAGAGCAAAAATGAATACATTTATCTAGTTTTTTAAGAGGCTAAATGTCACTTTTTAAAATCTTCCCTAAGAGACCAATCCATAAACAAACATTCTTTTTCTTTTACCTCCCCAAAAGCCAAGAACCTGGGGATGTATCTTCAAAACTACTTAAAAGTGTCTCTCACATAGGATGAGCTCAATAAATACTAAAAAATGGGAAATAATCAATTCTATTTCCTATATAAACATTTGTCTTCAATTAAAATTACCTTTCCCCAAAAAATCTGCAAAAATATGCCAGGTAATGATTCAAAAACCAATTATGTTAAGGTATATACTTTTGGTTTAAATTTTAAAATCCTATTAAAATAATATAAACAATTTTAAATGTAATTTATGAAAAATGGATTCAAAAAATTTATTTGTGGCTTCTCTCAAAATATGTAAATACCCTATGATATTTACACATTTTACTTGATTTAAATAAGTTTGATAGTAGTTAGAGTAACCCAATCTGGAGAACAATTAATAAGATCACTTATTCTATTTTGTATATGGTACCTGTTTCATTTTCTAGTCTTCTGCTTCATTAACTTTCCATTTTCTCTAACCTATTAAATCTGAAATAGTTATCTCAAAATGCAAAATAACTGATAAAATTTTAAGCCATGTTTTTCTTATTTAAGATGAACTAGTTATGCTTTTTTAAAAATAGTTTTTCCATTTGATTATCAATAAACCTCTCTGCATTACTGTATCTTTGCTAAGGAAAGTATAACAAATATTATGTTCATGTTTGCCTGTAGGTGAAACATCTAGAGAGTTTGTTGATATTCACTGTGTGATACTTCTCAACTGACCAAAAATATTGATAAGACTGCTAACGGAGAAAATCAAGGTAAAGCTGGTAATGAAAGAAGGATTTTGGGAAGTACTGGGATCTTGTAAAAAGGTAAGCAGATAATAGTGAGATAACAGGAGAGATCAGGTAAAACAGAAAATATACATTTTTTGGGGGGGAATCCTAGTTCACTTACAGTTGGTTTTTGATACATATTGTTAATTATTATTTGCAATGTAGTAAATATTATTGTATCTTCTTTCTCAAAATTCCTAGTAGGTGATAACTCAAGATTCCATTTCTTTGTATCTTCCATCATTCATCTACAAAATAAACACTACCTTGGAACTCAAGTTTTGTGGATGAAGTATCTAAACCCACAAAGAGGCAGTGCTGTACAACATAAAGAATGGACTCTAGAGTCAATCAGACCTGAGTACAGATCAATGTTTTTTACCTGCTAGCTGCATGCCTTCAGTCAGGTTACCTCATTTCTGAAATGATTATAATACATATATATATATTTCCAGGGTAGCTGGGGGAAATAAGTAACAAAATTTCATTAGAAAATAAATCTGGCACACATTTATGTTTGACAATATAAGTTAGGTAACCAGACCAGCCCTCCTGCCTTAAACAACTAAATATGCTAGGAAAAAATATTAAAAACACATTCTTCAATGGCATCTGTTAGCTGAAAAGAGAGTAATAAACCTAAATAAATGCAGGAACCCAGAGGAGTAACTAGAGCACACAAGGGAGCATTTACCTAGAAGGCATCTGATGAAACAAGGTAATCTGAGCTTCCGTCTTTTGACCTTTCTGACTATAAAAATCAGGATTAAAAGCATAGAACGTGCCCAGCCTGGTGAGAGTTCCCCAATTGTCCTAACTTCAACAAGCCACGCTGTCGTTTTAAGAGTAAAACAGCCCCTCACCCTCTGATAATTCCCAATACACTTAGAAAACAGGAAAAAATATCTGGGAATGCATAACCACAAATTGGCCTTCAAGCAGATTTTCAGCTTGAATTCATACGTCTATAGTTCGAATAACCTCAAGTCAAGAATTCAGTTTCAATTTATTCCAAACTAGAAATGACCACTAAATGCGAAGCCACTCTGAAGGAAATCACCTTTATCCCAGGCTTCAAACACTCCTTCAGATAAATTGCTAAGAAAAATTAACAACAATTACAAAAATTCACCAAACACACAAAGAAGGAAACATGGTCTCATGAGTGAGAACCAGCAGAAACATCAGACAGAGTTACCAGACAGAATATTTTAAAATAAGCATGCTCAATATTTTTCAAGATAAGAGGTTTTAACACGTAACAGCAACGATTTCCGAAAAAGAATCAAACAACACTTGCAGATATAAAAAATAACTAAAATTAAAGAATCTAGCAAAGTATCTTGCATATAGAATATCATAATACATTTTCATTTCTTCTCCACTTTCCTCTCTAAAACACATACATTTTGATTAAATGAAGAATAGCAAATCTGAATTATTTAAAAGCCTGAATTATACTACACATTTGTGTGAGGTTTATTAAATCATATTTCTTGACAGCAAACCAGAACATTATAATAGTAATGAAAACATGGGAGTAGATGCAGATGATATATTCAAATGTTATACAGAGTTACCAATGTCATTTTTTAAAATTACATGCTCCTTGCAATATTACTTACTTTCTTTATGTACAAAATTTCACCACAGAAATTAGACTTCAAAGTAGCATAATCAAGTAAGTAAAACTGGCCCGGTTTTAGTGACAAATAATCACACCCAATTTCAACCACTGTACACTGGAGAGCATAGTCTAAAACAATTTTCTGATTGAAAAGAGTAAGTCCCAGATTATATTTCAAATCTTTACTTAAAGAACCTGCTATTTCTTAGTATATATTATGATCTTCACTTTCATTATCATAAATAAAACAAGAACCACATAATTTTGAAGTTCTCATTCGATACATATTTTAAAAAGGGTTCATTGCATTTGCTACTTGATTATTAGTCAATACTTTCCATTCCCAGGTTTTACCTTAAAGAATCTCTAAAAGTAAATCCTAGAAAAAATAACAGGAAGAAATCTTCTTAGTCAAATGAAAGTACAAATTATTAAATAATTTTTAAAAACTCAGTTGAATAAAATAATCCCTTCTCTATCACTGTGGTTATAGTACTGGAAATCCAGTCACTGGCAAAATTACAGTTGCCAAGATGAATATTTCATCAGAACAGATTAAGGAAAAAGCAAAAGGAGGTATCTATCATCTATATAACATATTTGTATGTATATGTGTGTGTATATACACACATATACATGCATATATTTAGAACCAATAAAAGTTCCAGAAGGTATTTTGTTCCTAAAACAACACAAGATAAGCTATTCTGGAAAGTCAACTATTTCCTGAATTACCTCTTTCAACTGTTCGTGACATACGTGATGCAGTGCTATGATACTGTAATATACTGAAACAGAATCTTCCATAAATTTTATATTACATAGACACTTCACTATATTAAAGTATTCCAAAAACCAGCCTTTACTCTATTAAATGTATATCATTTATACGGTCCCTTGTTTAATTTTCCCAAATTCTGTCAAATGCATCTTTTGATAAATTATAAATATGTCTAAGAAATGTACTCATATTGGTTTAATCTACTGTCTACATATATGCATAGCTGGATGGATCACAAAGATTATTCTCTTTCTTCCTCTCTATCAACCATAGACTTCATTTACAGACTGGTGAAGTAAGGAGCAATAACCGGTGATGTGTTATTTTGGATTAGAAATTAATAATATAAAGTATTTTGGTATATATGTAAGAAGATGTTTAATAATACCTTCCTTGTTGCATAGGATTTGGAACCTAGGACCCAGAAAAGAGTATCCTCACATTATAAAGAGAATGCAAAACAATTGAGGCCAACAGTCTGTCTTTCAGGAGTATTTCTCCCCTATGGTGCTATAAGCCAAGACAATGATCCCTACATACTAAAGGTACTCATAAGAACAGACTATCTTTTCACTTCAGGCTTACATGAGTACTTAGTGATATCAGACTTAATGATGCTCTCTCTTCCTGACTGAGCATAGAAAAAATAATAATGAAGAGAGATGACAGGAAGAAGACACGATACGACAATGAAGCAATTATATCACCGGTACTATTTGGTGTGGGCCACATGGGCCTTGCAGAAAATAGCTGGACCTCAGACCTTTTGCTGATATCTCAACAAAGATGTCCACAAAAGGGCAAAGAAGCTCCTAAAACACCTGGAGACTGTCATGCCCAAGTAGCTAGAACATAGAGAGCCAAGAAGAGAGTTCACTAAGAATATCTCACATCGGGTTTTAAGTGTGTAGTAGGAGACTCAATAGATCCCTTCACTGATTTAATAAAAAAAAAATGCACCCCATGAGAAAGCTACCATGTGGACCCCTTGTCACATAGAAGGCATTAATGACAACTCAGTGTAAATCACAGAGGCAACAAAACTCTATAGAATATTATAATACAAGCCTAAGTAAAAAGTTAAGTAAAAAGAAAGTTTTGCCCATTTCCTTCCATCTAGTTCCTAAATCTGAAGGAGCAGAATCAGAATTGAGGGAGGAGAGGGAGAGCTTAGAATTATTCCACACATCTACTTAAATCTAAAGAGAGAATGTGAAAGAATAGATAACAACTACCAAACTTCAAGTTCCCAGGGCTCAAAGCCTGACTAGTGCTGGGATAAATGAAAAGCTTTATATTGGGTATGAGATTCAAATTTCATATTACACTAAACTGAGGATTTGTTTTTGTTTAACAATCAAAATAAATGGGAAGTTATGATATATGCCAAGATATGATTCTCTGCTGTAGCAGTAGAGTCTATACAAAGCACAGTTGGAAGTTTAAACATCTTACCTTGGGGAAAAACATCAAGAACACAAAGAGGAAGACTAATTCAAGGTATATTTCACAAGTAATACAAACAAGAATTAGCAACAATTAGAGAAGTAACAAAGAATAAAGAAGAGAAATATATCAAAATTAACCAATTTTTCTAGTTGGGGTAATCTGTAAGTAATCAGTGCCAATAAATTAAGAAAACATAGTTTTTTGATATTGAGTTATTTATCCACTCAATTACTCACATATGCAATAGATATATATTGAGCACCTGCTATGTAGAAGTCCTACACAAAGCAGTAAGGATACACTGTAAATAAGGATAATGTAGTCTTTACTGTCATAGAGCTAATAGTCTACTATGCCAGAAAAGATCTGTAATTACAAGAAGCATTAGAAATACAGGACACTTCACAAACACAAAAAAGGTACCTCAATAAGATTTAGATGATCAGGAAAGACCTCCTAGATGAAACAGAAGTTGAAACTTCAGTCATACATAGGAATTGTGATACGTGTGTGTGTGTGTGTGTGTGTGTGTGTGTGTGTGTTTTCAAGGAGTTAATATACATACATAACCAACTACCTCTGGAAAGAGAACAGGACAAATGATGTGAATGGTATTAAGGTACCTGTATTTTTAGGGTAAAATAATTTATGGAAAGAGTTTAAGTAAGTTGTAAATAATCAAATTTACTGTGAAATACATAAATTATATCTATTACAAGATGTACATAAAACAAAAGTTCAAACCAGTTTTGAGCTGAACATATGTACTTAAGAGTTATCTATAAAAGGGCAATAATTAAAGCCAGAGGAATCTTTAGGGGCAAGGATTGAATCTAATGTAACTCCTATAATTATGGTATGATAAAAAAAAAAAAAGAAACCCATCAAAATGCTCAAGAAAATAAAGTTAAACAATAAAGAAAACAGAATCATACAATGTCAAGGAAGCCAAAGGAGGGAGAGTACCAAAAGAAGATAGTGGTTATCAAAATTGAATGCTCTAAAAAATTAAAATGGGGTGATGACTATATGACTAAAAGTTCAGTGAATTAAGAAACTAAAAAGATACCAATGAACTTTCAAAGAGTTGGACAACCAGGAGTAATAAAATGCTGAGGAAACAAAAACTCAGTAGACAGATTATCCTTTCAAAAATGTGATGGCTATAGAAAAGGGAAAGAGGCAGTGACCATAGATAATCAGAATCAAAGAATGGACATAGTTTTTTGTAATTTAATATAAATAAGAACTGAAAACATTACAAAGCCAAGGAAAAGAATCTAATGAAAAAATTAAAAAGATCTCAAGAATGAGATAAAACAAGACTCTAAAAAAGGTAAAAGGAGACAGGATAAATGATTCCTCAAAAGAGGAACAGAGAATTCCTTTTCTAAAGATGTAGACAAGGATTAAAGGTGAAATCACACAGTAATTTGAAGTATAAAGGAAGCTGAGGAAGGTCTTTAAAAATGCTGTAAATAAACTGTGAAGCAAATTCATTTACAGAGTATAAAGGTGTTGGGGTGAGTTTCTGGGTTGACAGTGATGAAAAAAGTTTGCAAAGGAGGCAAAGGATAGAAAGGTAAACAGAGATAAACAAAAGGATAACAGCAACAGAGCTGGCTCAATTCAAAACATACGTGAGACTGAGTAGTTGAATCAACTGGCCCACCGTTAAGTCTTTTACATGGGATGCTCAGCAACCCCAGAGCATATAAAGCAGAAGATAATAAAAGCACAAGGGTATACTATAACAGATCTTACATTTTTATGTGAAATACAGCTCAAGAAAACAAAGATTATATTTTTAAAGATTCTTATGAATAGAAATGAATATAAAATTGGAAAAATTTACATAGTAATAACATGATTAGTGTAAAATGTAAAATATTCATTGCTACCTTAGAAATGTCATTCATACTTAATGTAGAATCATTTCATTCTGTTAGTTTTCCCACACATTCACTCTAATGAGCTCTTAATGTAAAGCAATATAACAAATAGCTTTGGGTTTCAGCTTTAAACAGAGGTACATAAATTAGTGGTCACTTCAACTAAAATTGAAAAGTGTTATCAGAAAATAATTACTTTAATACTTTCATATTTTTAAGTTAAACAACTACTCCATTGATCTTTAACAAAGGGGACAAAAACATACACTGGGGAAAAGAATCCCTATTCAATAAATGGTGCTGGGAAAATTGGATAGCCACATGTAGAAGACTGAAACAGGATCTGCACCTCTCACTACTCACAAAAATTAATTCACAATGGATAACAGACTTAAACCTAAGACATGAAACCGTATGAATTCTAGAAGAAAATGTTGGAAAAAACTA